>JANHZU010009525.1:105250-118737 GCA_032468055.1 Acrochordus granulatus | reverse complement strand
AAAGCATAGTGTGGCTTTGGGCCGGAATGGAATTGTGCAGATATGCTATTTGCCAAGAGGCAAATCTAGGAGAAGTAAATTGAGCAGAATTAGCTTCTTTACTCTAACTTCATTGATCTGACAAGGGCATTTGGCACTGTAAACAGGAAGGTTCTCTGGATCATCCTAAAACATTATTGATGCCCAAGAAAATTTGTGATTTAGTTATTCCATGATGGAATGACAGAAGAGATTCTTTAAAAGGTGATACCTCAGTTGCATTTGCCAGTCCTGGAGCCCAGATGAAATGGGTGGGACATATCAGAATAGATAACCGCCATAGACTTTGCAGTTGCTTTACTAGTGTACTGCGGCCTGGGAAGAAATCTTGAGGTCAACCACGCAAAGACACTAGGAAAAAAGCCCTATGCCACTGTGACATACAATCAAGGGAACTGGAAGCTGCAGCCACTGGGGGGCCCTGTGCTATGAAGCCTCCACTGGCTTTGAAGATAGGCACCGCCAAAAGCTGATAGAAAATCATGAATGGCATCACAGAATAAAACCCACCATTTCTATAACAATGCTCATATTGTGCTGGATTCTTCACTTCCAGAAGGGGACTGCAGAGCCATCTCTGTGTTACAGATGAACTGCACATTGTGTCTTTTTCAAACCCTAAAGACTGTCACATATCTAAAACCCATGCTTGGTCAAGGTACTTTAAGATGATATCTAGGCAGCCAGATGACTAAAGCTAATAATTTTTTACAACATGTTAAGCACTCATGAATCATAAAAGGCCCACGGTTACAATTCCAAGCTATATACTTTGTATACAATGGCCAGCCAAATGTAGTTGAGCTTCTCTGCTTTGGATAGTTTGCTGAAGTTGGACACTCTTTCTAAAAATGTTAAACTGAAATAACTAGAAACATTGGCATATACAGGCTTAATACATTTTCCCACCTATCACTGATGAGATATAAATGATTTAATTGTATGTAGAACCTCTGAACAAGATTCTTTTCAGATTTTCTGCTTCATTATGAGTGGCTAAGATTAAGCAACCATTCTTGGTTGGAAAGGAAAAGCCCCAAGGCTACAGATTATTATGCTGTTTTCTAATTAGGGCCAAGTTAAAATAGTTCTAAATCCCTAAAGCAGACAAAATATGTCATCATCCTTTGTATTGGATAATAATTATAGTTTCTCAGAAAAGCAGTTAATGACAGCTTGCTGTTTTATGACCTAAGGCAAACAACTTGCAGTTCTTTTCAGAAGCTACCTCAGCTATTCAAAGAGATCACCAGAATACTGTTATTTCATGAAACACATCTCTTTCTCATTACCTATCTAATATATGTTAGTGAATGCTCTCCATGTATGGATGAACCCATACAGTTCATCCATGTCTAAATACCTTATGCATCTTCTTCCACCCACCAGTGGTTCTGTAACAAAATGAAGAGCCTCAGTGACAAAAGTATTAAAATTAAAAATCAGTTTAGTTCAATCCCAAGATAAGCAGGCATAACAAAGAAGGCATAGGCTTCTATTTAGTTAGGAAACAAAGATAGCTACTGTAACTTAATCTTGAGAATTTTGAAAAAATCTAAAATGTACAGTTGGAAAGTACATTAATTGGCATCAGTCTAAATGCCATTGAAGGATATGCAGGCAACCAGTTGAGTTTTGGAGAAGCCTTCATCAGGAGAAATAGCAGAAAAAGCAAGAAGTTGAAAAATTTCAAAATAAGCCAGATGTGGTTAGCAAGAGTCTACAATTTACAATCAGTTTTTCTTTTTTGTACCTCTTTTGTGAGGAAGAGCTTTGCTGCAGCATTATGGAAAATGTGCTAAGGGGAAAACTTGGCTTTCAATTGAAGCTCATTTATAAAATGTGAATGCCATAGTTTGTATAAAAAAGTATTCTCTTTCGGTCTCTTTTGAATCTCTTCCAGTCATCTTTTTTGGATGATGTGATGATCATGTCAATACTATGTATAATTTTATATTCTTTTGCTATGGTTTTTCTCCTGAAATAAATAGTTCCAAATATTAAGTAAATATGAAATAGATCCCATTCTGTCCACTTTCTACAATAGAAAACTATTTAAACAGGTAGTATATGCCTCTTCCTATTTCACATTCAGAAATGCAGATTGGCAGGAGAAAAAGAGCCTTGCTAGAAAAGAGATCAGCGACTTTATATGTCATTTTAATCAACCCATCCTTCTTTGGGCAATGACCTCAACAGGAGAAAGTGACTTGATGTTCTCCAGAAATCTGTGACTTTGGTTTGGCCAATAAGAAGGGATTGTGCTGGAGGGTCATACAGTATTGTAACAGTTCATGGAAAAAAGTCTGTAAGCAGTAAGCTTATGATTGCAGTATCATGTGACTTCACTCCCTGAATGATTTGTTTTCAATTCTTTACGATTCCAGGCAGCTGTACGGTACAATAATTTTGCCAGAGGGAGAGAGATCAGTCAGTCAATCTTCACTGTAGTATTTCCACATTGAATAAATGGATTGCTTTGCTTTAAATCAGAAAAGCTTGTATATTTTATTGTCAACTGATAGAGAAACAATACTATAGAGAACTTAACTGTAAATAAAAAGTATTCTTTTAAAAAAAAATCACAATTTATACTTATTTAATGTCAAAGTTATACTATAGAATTTCAGACTTAATAAAGCCATTCTCCAAAGAGATACTGCATTCTGGGAGAATAGGTGGAAACCTTTTCACTTTGTCCCTTGGTCATTTGGATTAATATTTTAGAATGACTCTTTGGATTTTGCTGGATCCTGCCATTCAAAACTTTGCACCCTCACCTAATTCAAAGTGGTATCCATGAATTTGTTCCAAATAAAGAGCCCAGTGAGCACAAGGATGAGGGTCCTATCACTTTTCAGTTATTGGTGAACTTCTACAGACACAGCCAATATAGGCAACAATGAGGGAGAGGAATTGTAATTGTGGCAACATCTGGAGAGCTGCAAACTTCCTTTCCCTATTCAGTCTTTCTAAAGCACTACCTTTGCACCCACATAAGCAAATAATACATAGTGGTATAGTAGTAGTTTGTTTGCTTATTTATTTAATCATTTATGTAACTTTACCATGCATCAATCCATTCCCACTTCAATGTTTCCATTACAAAAGAAGTTGCAATCTGAGAAAATTAATGTTCTGTTGTACATCACATACAAGCAGTTTCCTGAAATAGACAATATTTCTCCTCCCACTCACCTTTTCTAAACCTAAGGAAATCATAGTCTCCATCATTTTTTTTTGTATATTCTTTTGAAGTAATCAAGAGGGCTGGGACCTTCTTTGAGCTTCGGAAAGGGCACAGTTTTACAGCATTGCTTCCTTTTGTCGTCGACCTGTTTGCTGAATATGTTTACCTAGTTCCTGCCTCCCTTCTTGCTTTCTCTATGTGATTCAAGTGAAGCATAAATGGTAAGGAGTAAAAGCCATCAACAATAAGAAAGCCAGCTGTCTATTTTCCTATACTTACCTTTGTTTTCTTATATTTCAGAAGCCCAACTGATTTTTCCAAGGCTGAAATGCACTTTTGCATTTATTCACTTCTGCCCTTATTTTCGTTGTCTTCCATGAGAGCGAAGGCAGAAAAAACTGCTCTGAAGTTAAGGATGTGGACAAAAGGATATTACTGGGAAATAATAGATAAATTCTGGGAGACAGTAAGTTCTTGAATTCCTATATAGCAAAAAGGGATCTGACAGTATTATCCTAACCCTTGCATCTCCTTGAATATACAAGTGATGAGAGCCAGTTTGGTCTCGTGGCACCAGGTTAGAAAATGGGAGATCTTGTGTTCTAGTCCTGCCTTAGCCTTGAAAGCTGGCTGGGTGACCTTGTGCCAATCACTCTCTCTCAGCCCAGCCCACCTCACAAGGTTGTTGTTGTTGTGGGGAAAATAGTAGGAAGGTATGTTGGATATGTTCTTCACCTTGAGTTGCTTGAAAAAAAAAATAAAGGTGAGATACAAACAAAAGTGATGGCACCTTGCTGGAAATTGTACCGCAAATTCCAATTTATCCATGGTCATCACACATTTTAAAAAATCTAGAAAGTTAAAAAAGAAAACCTCTCTTTTGACAGAAATACTCATGCCTTTATTCAGGTTTCACTTAATCTGGCTGCTTTTTCACAGCATTATTTTGCAAATATTTCAATACTTTCTGAGGGGGAATGCTAGAATATGGGCCCTGCCTGTTTTTCCCAGATCCAGTTAGAGAAAATTACAGCTCAGAATCTGATTTAATGTCCACTTGCATTAACAGTTTTTGAATTTCTATTTAAGAAGTGTAATATTGGCTTGAATACATTTATATCTACTGATAGCTGTTTTTTTAAGCTAATGGCATATCACAGCAAGGCTTTGCTTAAATATTTGCCTACAAAAAATGTAGCCTGTGCTTGAAAAAATGCTTGGTGCAAACAAAACATTTTTTGTCTCCACTTACCAGAAAGATCAATTTGTTCAATACCAGAAAAAGTAAGTTACATGGAATGCTTTTAACATGCATTGCATTGTTTACCAGATTCCTTGATAATTTTGTATGCTTTATAGTATTTCATAATAAAGAATTATTTAAAGGATTTTAGTTGCTTACAATATTTTCTAACAACAAGTACCATAAACACATTTCTACAATATTATGATGGAAAACTGAGCTAAAATATTTCCATAACTCAAATGCAGTCCTTTGGCATTAGCTCTGAGGCGGTAAATACAGAAAATTAGGACCAGATGAATTTAAAATAGAAAGTTACATAACTTTTACACTGTATGCGTGTGTTTTCCTAAATGAGTGTGCTCAGTACATTATTAATAAAATGCAACTTCTAAAAATCATTTAGCAATTATATGTGTGCCATTTGATCTTTACGGAGGATATTCTTAGACTGCATAGGCCTACCATTGAATAAGTATTTGTAAACAGAGATGGGTTTAATTCAGATCAAATATTTTTAAATGAAAAAGAAGACACTACAGCAAAGAACAAACTGTTCTAAATGACAATATTACGCTTGTTTCTAAAGAAAGGAGTGCTTTTGCCTTCCTTTCTCAGAAGTAACAAAACATCGGCCTCAATTTATGCCAGCTATTCACTTTTTTTCAGTAATAGAAAATATCTGAGCCCAAAACTGTCCTCATACATATCTGCATATCTATCTGCTCTTATAACCATCTCTATGAAAATCTGCTTTCTTTTGCTAGTCTCTTGAAAGCAACAGATCACGGACCTGATTGGTTAGTTCGAGGAACAAACAGGGCTCCGTTTTCTCTCCAATGCACCCAGTGATCCTGGTCTTGAAATGGATAAGTGAGAAATAAGTGTGTTGTCGGAACACCAAAAAGAGTCAATGACCCAGCCAATTAACCTGCGTAAAGACAAATTCAGCCACCATCTGACCAGTCTTGCAGAGGGTTAAACTAACTCCAACCACTCAATTGTGGGTAAGAACATCTAAACCCCATTAGTTGCTCCGTGTATTCTAGACATGCAGAATCTCTAACCTATCTGACAGCACCGTCTGAAGTTCTGTCGTAGACAAGGTTGAAAATACCTGCCTCTACCTCTACCTTCTACCTGCAGGTGAGAGATAAGCCTTGTTAAACTGCCATGTTCAGAGAAGGGAAGCTGACACAATCCAGAGCCTTGCACTTCCCACAAGCACTTTTACATTTTTGATCAATTGATTGCCATGATGAATAACGGGTGATAAATCAATCTTTATTTTTCTCCATTAACCATAGGAAACAAATGGTTTTGCTTTTTTCATCCAGGTGATAATTAATCATCAAGCTTGCAGGAACAGGATTGTTGGTTTCTCACCGCTAATGACCCAGAAACTGATATGGCCATCAGGGCTGAAAAGGTGATCCTTCACCCAGATAAACAAACACCTTTTCCCTCTCTATCTGAAGGTGCACAAAATCAGTGAGTGGCCTTCAGGCATTTCTGGGGTTGTGTCCCACTGAAATTTTTAAAGCATGAATGTCACATGAAGTGTGAGTTCTTTTTTGGTTGTGCTATCCTGAAGAATGTTTTGAGAAACACTTGCTCACCTGGTATCAAACTCTAATATCTTTTCAATAACAGGTTAAGGCATTTAATTCTTTCATTCCGTTTTAAAACCATACTGAAATCATTTTATTCATCTTGGATAGTCATTCAGTTTTTCTTTTAGTAAGTTAGTATGAGTTCTTCTATATGGTTGATTACCTTTTACTGATGCTGAAAATAATGCTAACCTTAAATACCGAATTTAAATTTTACTATCTGTTGTGCATTATTGTGTTAAGTTTGTTTTTAATTGTTTTATGCTATTTGAAGAATCTGTTCTGTAAAGCAGTACATACAGTATATATGAGCATACTCAATATATATACTTCAATACGCTTATTCTAATATATTCCTGGGTGGGAGGAATATTCTTATTTTTTTTGCTGAAAAAGCAAAACTGTGGGTGCTTTGACAAATGGGAAAAAAAGAAGAAAAGTCAAATAAAGCCTCAGTAATGCAATGTGGAATTTTGTTCCTGCTTTGTTCCCCAAGAGCCCTGTGTCACAGTAACACTATTGTTCTGATCTTTTGAAAATCACATTTCCTCATTATTCAGATGGAACATGGAGGAAATCAGAACATCTCTCTCTCTCTCTCTCTCTCTGTAGGAGAAAGGAGAATAATATATGTTTGAAAATGACAACGGTATTTCAGTTAAAGAGGCCAGAAATAAATCCAGTATGTTTGTGGGAGTTAAAGACACCGCATTTTCATTGGTAAGATGTTTCCAGTTTTCCTGCAGTCAGAAAAAGTGCTCTTTCTTTGCTCTTGGCTCAAGTGGGAGTTGCCACTCTTGTTTTTACTTCTCAAGTGTGTCGATGTCTTAGAGTGGCTGCTTTTAAGTGGGTGGGGAATGGAGAACAGAATGAGTGCCCAGAGCTGCAGAAGATTGCCTCGTCGGCTTTGTTTCAGAAATGAAAGAATCTTTGAAAGTGTCATCAGAAGCAATTGACTGCGGCAGAGCGACATCTGCGCATTCCATTCTTTCTTTCCTTCTCTACATAGTTCAGATTCTTCTCTTGCTTCCAACACACGAGTTTGTGACTGATTGGGCAAAAGAGGGACTAGAATCGCAGTCATGAATCTGTTCTTAATTCCAACAGGTGAAATATGCATCCATTTAGAAGAACAGATACAGTGTGTTGTAGAGATAGCATATTGCTGTTCGCCAAGAGGATTATGCGGAGCTTTGCATTCATCAGTGCTTCTCAAACACCCAAGACTGAAATCCATCTCTAACCATTTATTTTCAGAACAAACAGGTACTGCTTTGTCTGCTTTGGGATTTTGTGCATACCACATTTTGCTTAGGGCAGTCTATAGAAGGAGTTGCATAGGTTGTTTTGTGAGCAAATGGATGATACGTATACCAGACAAAGCCTGGATTAGGTATTCTGTATTTTCATCAATAATTTCCCAATGCACAAAAATCAGTTATGAACATATAATTATATAGTTGAGCTTTGCTATGAACTATACATTCTTCTGGGACATATCCCTCTACTAAAGATACACAGAGCAAGACCGCAAGAATAATTAGGTTTTACAGCATGCAAGTGATTTTGCACTATTAATGGAATGTCCTGTTTAATAAAAAGGATTACTAATAGTCTTAGAGGCATTTGTGGAGTTTATCTAGCCACAGGGACATTTCTCTTTGTTGTGGATGCATTGCTTTCTGGGTACATAATTGTCTATTTCATTCAAGTGAAAGGGATGGAAGCCACATTAAAAGCTTTATGATTTTTCAAACAATACACACAGCTCTGAAATGGAAACTTCATTTGCTATTGGAAGAGGAAAATGGGGAAATGATTGCCTATTATTGTTGGGACGGTAATCCTGAATGTCAAGGGACAATGGTGTAATTTTGTGAATCTGAAAGCTCAGCTGAATGAAACAATAAATGTTCTGGAGATTGTGTTTATGCTTGATTTACAAGTATATCCCAGAACACAAATATTTGACTACACTGGTGAACAATGGTGTAAATTCTGCAGTTGTAGCACTGTAGAAAGTTCCAAAACAATAACCTCTTCCAGCAAAATCTAAGACTAGACAGAAACCCTTTATTTCTCCAAAGCCAATCATTTTTCCCTACCTCCAGCAACATATTTCTTCTAGAAGTTTTATTAGCTCCAGATAATATGGCCAATGATATGGATCTGGCCGAATTTATTGGGACTTCAACACACATCAGATCTGATTTTTATGACATACCTGATCTGAAAGTGGGAAGCACTGAGCTTTGCCCTTTGTCAAAAAAAGATAACTCTCTGATTGCTATGGAGTTTCACTGGGTGATTCCCAAGCAGTGAGGAAGGACCTATTGGATCAGTCCACCCAAGATGCTTAATGGATCCAGATGGTTTTCAGAGAGAGCTTGCAGAGTTTTCTTAGGATATGATGGGTCAATATACTGGTCAATATACTGGTCACCCAATGAAATAAGGGATAACTATGCTCTTCATCAGATTGCACCAGAGTGGTCTTTCTCCTCCTGAATACCCATTGCAGATCCTTAGTTTCCTATGGAGCTCAGGGAGATGTATCAGCAGAGGAGATACCTAGAGTGACCAGATACTAGCAAGAGCTCACCTACAACCCTAAAAAGTATCAATATGAATGGCAAAAAGTAGAAATTTTATTATCTTATGTCCATTGAATGCCCAGTGGCTTTTTTAACCTGACTTGTTTCCTTTAAGGGTATGATGATTGCTAAGTATACTTGAAAGGCTGCTATGAAGAATTCTCACAGTACAGTATATTTAATTTAGTAGCTGAAAGCACTCATACCCAAGTGGATTGGATTCTAGCTGGCCAGTGGCAATGGAGATGGCTGGAATTTCATCTTGTGAAATGATCTGAGATTAATTTGAGTTTGTAAATCTTGAAAAAGCAGGTCAGGCTCTCTATACAGTCAGTCCATCATTTCCTGTCTGAACCCCTGCCCGTATAAGACGGCAGAATGTTGCGTTAAGGAAGGTTGTAGAGAATGAGGTAGCACAGCAACTTTGGGTGACCCTAGAAGAAGCCAATTATATGGATCTTTGGCAGTCAGAGTTCAAGCCACAATATGTTTTGCAAAGTACATTTATCATGCAGGTGAATAACTATTGGTCCCACTAGTGGACCAGAGCAGAATATCAAAATATTTTGCAGATCTGATTGTGCTGTGCTCCTTTCCTTCTCATATCACAGTGAAGAAGAGGCATTTGCCCAAAAGGCTTCTATTCTTTTCTGTCTCATACCACAGTGTAGAAGAGGCATTTGCCTGAAAGGTTTCAATTATCTTGTTTTCCAGAACTTAAAAGATTGCTGAAGCCCCTTTTGCCTACATGGTTCTTAATATAATTTTGTTAAGGCCATCTTCCATACTGTCTGCAATTATCTTTTCAGTGATCAGAATCAGGGAAGTGCAACTGTATTGGCCATCTTTGATACGTTCATAGCTTTCAATAGCCATCGTATCCTCATGGATTGCTTTTCCACTATTATTCAGTGATTCGCCTGCTTCCCAAGAAGCTGGTGGTTCCAGCCAGTCTTGGTGGAGGAAGAGAGATATACCTGAAGACCTCAACTTAATGAAATGCCAAATGATTCTTTATTCTTCCTACTTTTCTTTAACAATTATACATTAAAGAAGAGAGATTACCTTTTAGTTTGGGGTCAGGTATCATCCATACAGATAATATCCAGTTATTCATCTTGGTTTGCAATTTGGGAGTTATCCTGGTCTCACATTTTCTGCTCAATGAGTAAGTGGCAGATGTGGTAGAGAAGGTTTTTGCACAGTTATATCTTGTGCATCAATTGTGGCAATTCCTGGATCTGGAACCTGCTTATAGTCACTCATGCCATATTCATTTTTCCATCTATGATATGACTTACATTTTTAGCTGCCCAGAACTTCCAGGAAAAATGGCATAGAAAGTGAGTACATACATACTATGGGAGTTTATCACAAATCTTGAATATGAATATACTTTATCATAATCTTAGACCAGTACAATTTTAATCAAATACACCCGAAAAAGAGAGTACTGTTGACAGTACTGTGCATACCACATTTTGCTTAGGGCAGTCTATAGAAGGAGTTGCATAGGTTGTTTTGTGAGCATTTGGTAAATGGATGATACGTATACCAGACAAAGCCTGGATTAGGTATTCTGTATTTTCATCAATAATTTCCCAATGCACAAAAATCAGTTATGAACATATAATTATATAGTTGAGCTTTGCTATGAACTATACATTCTTCTGGGACATATCCCTCTACTAAAGATACACAGAGCAAGACCGCAAGAATAATTAGGTTTTACAGCATTCAAGTGATTTTGCACTATTAATGGAATTTCCTGTTTAATAAATCCTGTTCCACATGCAAAACTGCATGGTTAAAAGCTACTTCTTATGAGCCACTTTTATTTCTGCTTCAGGACTGATACAAGGTTTGTTAAGTTCTCTGTTGCTAGCCACCTTCTTTTGCATTTTTTTCTAAAGCTTGGCTCAGATCTTGACCGAAAGGCTAACCCTTCCCACCTAGGCAAATTAGGGAATGACAGAGTTCCAGTCTGCCTTTATGTTAAGATTATTTAAAAAAACAAAAAAATGGGAAACCTTTGAAAGACAGTACATGCTAGTAAAAGTTTTTAATCCACCGTCCTCCCAGTTTGTGATGGGATATACTATTTCTGGAGACACCAGGTTGCCTCCCTCTGCTTAAGAAGCAAATGTGGTTTTAAGAGAGAACTCTTCTCACCTAACATTTCTTCCACTGCATGCTCCTCTCTTTCCTATTGATAGGCTGATCTAGAGCTATATGTGATCCTTCAAATAGAGAAAGATGGTTCATTACCAGATGCAACAAGAACACCAATGTCTTAAGAACCTAATTTAGGGAAACTTATGTCATTGCGCACCAATCTGAGAAGTTCAGGCTCAGGAAGCAGCCCAGTGAATATGCTGAGATCTGGGTAAATTTGCAGCATTTATTTTCTTGCACTGAAGATCTGGCTGATTCCTCCTTGTCTGCTTAGGAAAGGAATTCCACTAAAAGAAATCCCTGTGTTGTAACTATATGGATGTGCCAGAGTATTTGAAGATCAGGATAGAAAGACTGATTTTTCTAAACAGCTGCTAACACACTGACATAATACTTCACATGAAAAAGGGAAATGAATTGGCTAATGTATCTCAATTGTGCAGACTTGTTGCACAGACAGAATAGTGGATCGTCCCATTTTTATGGACAATGGACAGAACAGCTTGGCATTTTTATTTTATCTAATTTATATTGATGGGCAGCAATATAAATTCTGAAAACCTTTGCCAAGAAAACTGCAGGGACTTGTCCAGGCAGTCTCGAAGAATCAGACATAACTGAACAGAAGAAAAAAAAAGTTTCTCTTATGATCATCATCACTGCTATAGAAATCATAAAGAGGCTCTGGATTTTTACATGCCCAGTCATAACATAAGCTTCTTCTGGTATTATAATCCAAACTCCTGATTTTAACAGAATTTGTAGGAATCATCTGCTTGTGGATTACTACCGTGACAAGCTTAAGGTTCTGGAGGACAGTGACCAGGACACATTTCAATTAATTTGTTGATAGTCTTAATTCACAAATCCCAGGTAATGCATCCAATTCTTTTACAGCAATCTTTTTTCCTTCAGTTATTTAACTGAATAAAATCTTAAGAACCTGGTGTAAGTGAGGCTGCCTTAGTATTTGTATGGCTGCTGTGGAAAAGACAGGCCTGGGCTGGATGGGCAGAACTGTATGGCAGACGTAGCCTCTACGGGTTACGTTAGATGTTAGATGGCTGGCAATGATGGTGTAGAAAAAAGTAACAACCAGTTTACACAACCTGGGCTGAAGTAACTAGATAGCATTCCTATCTTACTTTAATAAAGTTTCCATCCACCCATCCATCCAAACAATATGGAATGGGTTAGCACAACACATTAGACTGAGTATGGTTGGTTAAATTTTACATCAGTGTTTGATGAAAACCCAGCTTCAGTGGAATGCTTTACAAGTTTACTCAGAAGAGAGGGTTGCTGTTTGATAGAGTCATTTTCCAGGAAGGCCTGCAGAGCAAAGAAATGCATAAATAAGGAACTGGAAACTCTCAGATTCCACTGAATAGAGATTAATTAGCTTACTTGACCTACAATGATTCTAACTGTATGTTTAAGCTGCCCTATGAAACCATGCATAGGCTGTGGAGTTCAAGCATACCCCGCTTTAGAATAGCTTTTTCAGTATCCAGTTTTATTGAACTTAGTGTCAGACACTAAATATTCTAAAAGGGAACAGTAATATAATATCAGGCTGTAAAACCATTAACATCTAGAGTTGTTAGGAAAACTTAAATACTTGCGCTAACCACAAATGTCCTTTATGGAGTTTGTTTTACTTTTGCAGTTCTAACATCTTCAAGATCACTTTCATACTGGATTCAGTTTCAGGCATTTTGGAAAATACAATTACATTTTGGAAGGTGTAAAATAATTGCAGTCAGCTAGAATCTTCTATCCCAGAAAAGAATAAAAATGTTGAAGAAACCCCCAAGAATAGCATGATATTTTTAAAAGATTTGGGTTCAATATTGTTGACCCTTAAATATTGTGGGCTTCCAAGTTTAAAATGCTGAATTTTTCAAATAAATTAATTTTTTGCTTATAAACACATAACTAAAGATCTCTTGCCCATTTTAGAAAAAGAAAAAAGAAAACAAAACAGAAATCTAATTCTACAAATAATACTGCTTAAATAACGCTATAAATCTGTCTGTCTGTCTATCTATCTATTCCAAGCTGACTATAAGTATTCCTAGACTTATGACCACTGGGATTAGAAGTTCCATTGCAAAGCAAAAAACTTGTTAAAGGAGTCACATTAAATTTTATGACCTTTTTTACTACAATAGTTAAGCAAATCACTGCAGCTGTTAAGTAAATCTTGCAGTCATTAAGCAAATCTAGCTTCCCTCATTCAGTTTGCTTGTCAAAATCCTGGTGGGAAGATTGCAAAAGGAGATCACATGACCCACAATGCTGCTACAATCATAAATGCATGCCAGTTACCAAGCACCTGAATTTTGATCACATAACTATGGGGATGCTGTGATGGTTGTAAGTGTGGGGACTGGCCATAAGTCACTTTTTTCAGTGTTGTTGTAACTTCACACAATCACTAAACAAATGGTTGTAAATTGGGGACCGCCTCTAACACCAAGAGGCTCCTGAAAATTTTGTTGTGGTATGTTTTCTATGTTTTTTAAGAAAAAATGGCAAGAATACACAGAAGATCTCTACAAGAAAGATCTAAATGTCCCCGATAACCATGATGGTGCGGTCACTGACCAAGAACCAGACATCCTGGAGTG
>JANHZU010009525.1:92806-105150 GCA_032468055.1 Acrochordus granulatus | reverse complement strand
GTCCAGATGCCTGTTTTTTAAACTTTGTTGCGATGCAATTACCCTGGACGAGTGAGAGTCTTCACAGACAAATAAATTTATTTATTTCACTTTCCTGAGTCTGCTTGGGGAAATGGAACAGGGAGAGAATCGCAAGAAACAAGGGTCTTCTTGACCTTTATGTAGTTCTTTATCAGCACCGATAGATTCTAGGAATATTTTTACCACATCATCTGTTGAACTTGGAATCAGTGAATGATTTTAGAAAATTCCTACCTGACATTTAGAATTGATAATATTGGCCCCAGAACATTATGGTAAGATCTGAACAGAGATAGGAAATTTAAGTTCACTCAGAAACTACTGAATTACAACTCATGGTTTACCTGCAGCTGTGTAGCTGGTAGCTTTGGCTACCATCATTCAGTAACATCTGGAGGATTGCAATTTCTCCTTCCTTATTCTAAGAAATACCATCGTCAACTCTTTGTCAAGTAACTGTGAAAGAATGCACACTGTTACTCCTGGGACATTCCACTATGGTATCAAAATGATTAGGAATTCTAAAATATATCTTAGAATGGTTCTGTATTTTTACTGGGAGGAGGAGGAAGAAGAATAATCCAGAGAATCTGAACTTATTTTACTACTTCTTATTTTAAATTATAATTTTAATATAGTGCAATAAAAATTTGCAAGGTATTTCATTATGCCAGTTATATGTAATACTGTAATAGCTTTTGTTAGGATAGAATTTTCTCATTAGACCTGCAGTTGATATTTCCAAGTGACTCTCTAAATTATGAACAGGTAATAAGAGACAATTGGTTAGTAGATTATTAATTGGTCAGCATTTAAATTGAAATTTTCAAACCACCTAGGATATCTGGATGCCAGCTTCCCATTAATTTTGGACATTCAGGAATAAGACTGACCAGATGTCCTAGACAGGTATGGAAACCTCAATAGAAAAGAAATGAATCATTTGTTAGTAGTGGTCTGTCTCCATTTGCTTCCTTATGAAAGGAGAATTCTCAGGATAATTGCAGCATGCAATGGTATATGAAGCTATAATTGCATTTCTCCTCTACATTTTCAGATAGAAGACATTAGAAGAGATTTTGATGGCCTTCCAAAAAAGTACATTTGAGTCAAACAAAATTATTATATATGTCAATAATAACTGCAGGCTAAAGTGCATGCTGGCACAAAGCTGTATTCTGTAGGAGAACTGCCAATACCCTGCAATAAGAAAAAAAAAACATAAATAATGAAAACAAAAGTAAATAATGCACATAGTCCAAACAGTGAAAGAGGAGAGTGCAAAAGCTGGCTTGAAACTCAACATTAAAAAAACGAAGATCAACCGGTCCCATCACTTCCTGGCAAGTGGAAGGGGAAGAAATGGATGCAGTGGCAGATTTCACCTTCTTGGGCTCCAAGATCACTGCAGATGGTGATTGCAGCCATGAAATCAAAAGATGCTTGCTCCTTGGGAGGAAAGCTATGGCAAACCTAGACATCGTATTAAGAAGCGGAGACATCACCTCAGTCAAGGCTATGGTTTTCCCAGTAGTAATATATAGCTGTGAGAGCTGGACCATAAGGAAGGCTGAGTATCGAATAATTGATGCCTTCAAATTATGGTGCTGGAAAAGACTACTGAGGGTCCCTTGGATGGCAAGGAGATCAAACCAGTCAATCCTTCAGGAAATCAACCCTGATTGCCCTTTGGAGGGACAGATATTGAAGCTGAAGCTCAAGTACTTTGTCCACATTATGCGCAGAGAGGACTCATAGAAAAGACTATAATGCTGGGAAGGACTGAAGGGAAGAGAAGGATACGGCAGAAAATGAGATGGATAGATAGCATAGTCAGTGTGATGGGCATGGGAAGACTCCGGGAGGCAGTGCAAGACAGGAGGGCCTGGTGTACTGCAGTCAATGGGGTTGCGAAGAGTCAGACATGACTGCACGACTGAACAACAAATGTTTTCTCGTAGACATTGTTTCCTTCTGTACTCCAGCTCCAGAAAATTATCAAACTGTGCAAAGATGAGCACTTTATGATCCCACAGTTTCTCAAGGGACAAAAATGAAAGATAGGGAAAGAATAAAAACAGCATTATCAAGTGATGCTCATTAGTCCATCTCATTTATCTCAGTTAACAATAATCATCTTAATGTTGGATACTAGAACATTCCTCTAGGGAAGGAATTTTTTAAATTGAAGCTAGGAAGGCCGATAGTGGACATAACAAAGCAAAAACGATAACTCAGTGAGGTTTAATTATTATAGCAATTTTAATTATTATTTTGGTGCCTTAGATTGGCTTGATTCCTGCAGTTTTTTTGGCAAGATTTTCAGAAGTGGATAACTTTCATTTTCTTTTTAGGGCTGAGAGAGAGTGATTAGCACAAGTCACCCAGCTGGCTTTTACCTAAGGCAGGACTCAAACTCACTGTCTCCTAGTTTCTAGTCTAGTACCTTCACCACCGCACCAAACTGGCTCTCATTATAGTAATTTCAAATTACCTGTTGAGGTTAACTAAATAGACAGAGGTTAACTATAATAGAAAGTTTAGAAAACTTAGAAACATTTTTAGGTTATTACATTAGAAGTTGTACTAATTAGGAAGCCAGATAAGAACTTAAACAAAAATTAAACAGGAATTAAACAAGAAACTCCACAAGGAATTTCTTACAGAAACTCCACAAGAAATTCCTTACGTCAGGCAGAGATAATTAAGCCCAGTGCTATCCACTGACTAAACTATATGAACCTATCCATACAGCCACTCCATTCAATTATTTTCAGGTAAAAAAGCAACAATAGTGTCCAGTACAAATTCCTTATAGGTTGCTTCCAGGCCAACAGCTCCAGGCATTAGCAAGAAAGGAAACTTCCATGTCAGATAACTTCCATTTTCAATCATTCACAGAAGTGGAGCTGCAGTCTTTTTCACTTCTGCTGACCTAGAAATGCAGAATATTTAAGAATCAAGAGCCAAACAAGGCTTCCACCAGCTGACCAGTAAGAGCATCAGGTCTTGGAGTAAAAAATCCTCAATTTCTTGCTTCTCACAGGAAAGAAAGAAATGGCTAGCACCCTAACTATGCATTTCATACAAAAAGATTTGTTTGTCTGATCCTGTGCAATAAGTATATTATAAGAGCACTATGTTGTAGAATTTCATATATTCATACACATACACACACACATATATTCATACACACACACATAAAAATACATTATTTTCATTCTGGTCCTGATTTGTTTACACCATTTTTGTAAACACATCTTTGGGGCCCTCTTAGGAATATACATTAGAAACAACTTGACAATACATAATAAAAGAACTAAAATCCAGAATTCCTATTCAGAGTTGCTGGAAGTCCAGCTGTATATGCTCTGAAATGGAAACTTTGTACAATAATCTGGTAAGAGAATGCAGCTTTTTGCTCATTTTTAGACCTTTGGAAGCAATCTGAGTCCATCTGTGTCTCAGGAATACTGGTGCAGGTCCAAGTTGGTCAAAATAAAAGAAACAAACCCAAAGTCTTACTAGCAGAATGCTTTGAGTCTCAGACAAGAGATTTTTTTAGTTCAAATCATTTTGTCTGGCTGGAATTTCTCCCAGTCAAGATAGTGAATGTCTGGCCAGGAATCATCTAAACCTCATTATAAGAAATGGCAGTACTATTTCACCATTTGATTTCTCTCTGGATTGCTCCCTAGTGAACTGAGATTACTTTTTCACTACGGCCTTTGTTTCAAAAATGCAACCAGCAGGCAACTTGGGTCATTTTAAACAATTATATCCTTTGACACTAGATTAAGGCATAAAAAAGCAACTCCTTTCCCCCCCACTTTTTCTCCTTTTGCAAGATAAACCTTTGAAGTGTTGATTGCAAAAGTAATATTTGGAGCGTTATAGGAGTTTCTTGAGGAGTCAGGACGGGTGAGGGACCAATTAAGATGCAGTGAATGTGAAAACTGGCAACATATGAACAATAATCAAGAAAGGTAATTCTACCTTCTTTGTTTTAAAATTAGTCTATTTTTCTTTTTCTTGGAAAATAAATTCATTCCATCTTAATGTACAAAATAACTTTCCAAAATACAGAGACCTCCCAACTTACATCATCCACATTAGGACCCAAGAATTCTGGAAAAAGTATTTACATTTCCCTATTTTTGCCATGTCTATTTAAGTAGCATTAAATTCATTGGTTTTGCTTTTAAAATTAAGTTTCAAGTATTGTTTGAGAAAGCCTGATACTAGAATGTCAATACTAATCTTCCTCATCTTTTAGATGAACTGAACTACTCCTGCCATCATTCAGAGCTTACATGTAGTTGGGAATTATGAAATATATGATCCAACACATCTGAAAGGTATCACATTGGGAAGGATTGGTATATAGCATAACATACAGATTATGTATAAAACTTCTAAGGAATGCAAGATCAGAGAAGACTATTTTCTAGTCAGTCTCCTTTTATTTGCTCTGGCAGATCTCTAAAAATACAAAATCTCTAAAGTTTTTGTCAGCTTCTGCAACTTTAAGATGTATGTATTTCAACTTCTAGAATTCCTGTGCATGCTGGCTAGGGAATTCTGGGAGGTAAAGTCTACACATCTTAAAGCTACCAGAGAAATACTGCTCTAGAATCTCAAACAAGCCCTTCTGTGTACTTTGCTTTCTGATCCTTTTATTCAAAGCCTCAGTGGATAAAGCAACTATTCTACCATTGTGAGACAATTGTTCCCTGTGTAATGCAATTAGATATTCAAGGCCCACTTCATCACTTGCTAAACTCCTACAAAAAAACTGAAATGCTGCTCCTGCAGATATTGAGATATAGCTACCTTACACATGACTGGAAGATGCTGCATAAGCAACAGAAACAAATAAAAATACAGTACTATGCTCAAATTTATAAGATGCTGATTGGCTTGGATTTCTAAGGGTTATGTGAGAAATAAAGGACATTTCAATGCAAGCATGTTCTGACTGCTTTGTATCTGTTGTGCCAATACTTTTTATGACGTTATCAAAAGGTTGCTCTGCCATCACTTCCATTTTCTTTCTTCAGGCCTTCAAAAATACAGCATGAAGCTGAGCTGCCATTATCTTCAAGATTACCAACTTCAAAATGTAGAGAAGCAAGAAAAGGAAGGTGAGGTCACATCTGAATTCCCATTTGGTTTGTTCTGAGGAGTGATATTTAAAAAAGCTAAGACAATGGCTGCAACAATTTACCTAATTTAGAACTGCCATCTTATTCACAGAGCAACACTGTTAAAAGTTATGCCTGTTAAAGCATAAAAACTGAATAAATATTACATTAAGAGGCCATTAAAATAAGAATAGATTAAAATTCAGAGTTAAAAGGGGGGGTGAGCCTTCAAGACACTAACCAACCCCATGGCTGCTCCTCTGAGCCCTAAGCAAATTGGCAGAACCAGGTCTTTAGATGTTTCCAAAAGGTCAGGAAAGTGGGGGGGCCCACCTCACCTCTAAGGGGAGAATATTCCCAGGAGCAGGACATAGATGGCTCTCTACCCAACCCTGCCAGTCAAAATTCTCTGATAGGGTCTACAACATACCATTCCCTTCCTGTCTGACCAGGTGTGATAGGCTGATGTAAAGGGGAGAAGATGGTTCCACTGGTAACCAAGGCATATTCTATGTAGGGCTTTAAAGGTCACAACCAACACCTTGAATTAGACCTGGAAGCAAACCAGCATGCAATGCAGCTTGCATAGTAGAGGTGTTACATGCATTGTTCTTGTGTCCAGGATTGCTCACATAGCCACATTCTGTACCAGTCTAAGCTTCCAGATAATCACAAACCATGTGATTGCATGTATGATACTTCATGTGCTATATGACCCATATTAAAAAAGGGTGGGGTTATAATTGCATAATAAAGCAGCTGCCAGGTCAACTTTTATGGATTTCCCAGTCCCCATGGACATCTTTGGTTATTGCCATTATGTACTGCTGAGCTCCGAACTACCTGTAACCATGAAAAGTGAAGATATCAAATCCGTGTATGAATATTTTTTGTGAAAAAGCTCCGTGTTATGGATCACAAAGAAAATACAAAATACAACTGTCATCACCAGAGTAATCTTATATAAGTCCATTGTATGCCGGCACCTGGATTATTACGGAGATTTCTGGTGGGCCTTTGAAAAAGAATACACTAGAATAAAATTAGGAAAGGTGCAGATCAATCAAAATGACTGGGAGGTTTGAACACTTTCTTTACAAGAAAAGGTGATAGCAATTTGGATCTCTGTAGCTTAGAAAAAGAGGCTGAGGCGGAACATAACTGAATTGTTTAATATGATGCACAGCATAAGAAAGTGGACAAGAAGTATTTTTCCAGTTCTCAGAATAGTAGCAGGGAGATCTTGTTGGTCACATTGGGAAAAAATCCTGGATTAAGAAGCGCTTTAAAAGTTGTTCTTATATTCTTATAGAAAAGTCTACTCAGAGCTGGGGTACTAAAGAGAAAAGGCTAGATTTGCTGTCACCTCACAGTGGAGAAGTAAACGACTGAATAAATGCTCCTGTGTTCTGTGCATGCCACAAGAACATGTACATATGAAGCCAGAGTCCCTGCACAAAGTGATCAAAATAATCCACTAACTCAGCCTTTCACATCTTTGGCCAGCATACCTGTGATTGTGAAAGTCTGATTAAAATAAATTCCCCTTGTGGGCAGAGGTACTCTGGGACTGCAAGAGAACTACGAGCAGAACAACAGATGAGAGTCGGTGGCTCCTACGAGGCCAGACTTTTGTCTGTAGAAAAAACCCGATCCGGTCTCTCCCAGTCATTCGTTAACTTATCTTTATGAGTTAGCTGTTCCACAGCATGCTAGCCTGTGGTTAATTTTGTGCAGGTATCGAGTATCAGGAAGCGGCGTCAGCCACCTGTGATTTCTGATCAGTTATTTCAGCTGGGGGATTCTGGGAGTTGGTGTCCACCCATCTCGACCTTACTGAGGCCGAGAAACGCCGGGTGGTTCCTCAGTTCGCCTCGACAAACGAGGGCCTGAGCAGTGGGTGGTTTCCTGTCAGAGCTTCGCTTTAAAACGGAGAAATTCCCTCGACGTTTACCGCTAAACCCTAAGTCAGATTTTCCCCAACGCAGGTATGCCTCCTGTGAGAACGTGACCTTTTCTCCCCTCAGCGACCTGCCGTGGCAGCACGAACGGGAGCTGCAGCCCAGTCAAAAAGCGAAGAGGCGACCACCGAAGAAACACACAAGCAACCGCCTTTCTTCTGAAACCGCCCCCAAGCCGAGGCGGAGAAGCCGCGCGAGTGAGGCCCTAGCTGGCTTTCCCTTCTGAGGCGCAACCGTAAGGAAGTCGCGGTTCGTGCCGCCATAATCTTGCCTGGACCGGGCGAGCAGGTCCCTTAAGCGCCAGACCCAGTTTCGGGATACCGAAAGCTTCCCCGTGTAAACCAGGGGCGCCCAACCCCGGCAGCCGCAAGAGGCGCAGTCATCTACGCTAGCTGAGGAATTCTGGGAGTTGAAGTCCACACGTCTCAGAGCGGCCAAAGTTGGGTTCTCCTGTCCCCTCCCCGCTCCCGCCCGGCACAAACTTTGTTCGGAGCGTCCGACTTCTCCGGGTGGCTTTCGCGCCCCGCCCTCGAAGCGGCGTCCGCGACCGCGCAGTAACGCCGGCAGGGCGCGTCCGCGTCGTCGCGCCCCCGTCCGCCCTCCTCCGCTCGGCCGGCGGTCTCGCCAATCGCGGGGAGGTATGCAAACGAGCCGAGCCTTTTGCCCGCGGCGTGCAAAACAATGAGCTCAGAGCGGCTCGCGGAGGCGGCGGCGGCGGTTGCGTGCGAGGCGGTTGCAGTTCGGCACGCCAGCGGCGCATCCTTGGCGCTCGGAAGCTCTGTTTACGTCTCGCTGAAGGCGGCCGGGGAATGGAGCGCTCGGCCCGCGCCAGCTGTTGGGTGTAGCCGGCCGGATTCCGCAAGCAGAGAGCCCGCGACCGAGCCGCGAGCATGAAGTACAAGGTGAGAGGCGCTGAGCGCACGCGCGGGGCGAGGAACCCTCCCGTTGCTCGCGCGAAAGAGAGGGACCGAGTCGCTTCGGGAGAGCTCGGAAGGAGGGACGGGCGAGCGAGCGCACCGGCGAGTGCCGAGGCAGCCTCGGAGCGCGGCCGGCCTGTCAGAAGCGTTTCCCGGGGTGTTTCCGGTTGGAGAGTGAGAGCTGGCCGGCGGCGTGGCTGCCGTGACAGCTTTCGGGCCGGGCTCGTTCCCGCCTTCCTCACCTGGCGTCCTCCAGCTGCCCTCAACTCTCCGCCTCAGTGGGCTGATGGGAACGGTAGTTGCCCATCCTGGAAGCGCCGGGTTGAGAAAGGCTGGCCTAAGCTGCGAGGAGCGCCCCGTTGTGCTTGCATGGCTTTAAACTTGGGAGCTGTTTGCTCCCGGGACACGCCGGGCATGTGCACCATTTTGCTCCGCTTGGACGAAGTTCCTTTTAAGAGTAAAATCTCACGCAGTTTTGAGTCGCGGTATATTGAGTTGGAGGAGTGCCAACTCCCTAGCCAGTGGTCTAAGCCTAATGATCTAGTAGCAATATTGTATTATTATTATTAATATATAATAATAGGGTAAGCTATCTACCCTTGTGGCACTACAGGACTTGATGGACGTTATACTGCCAAGTTTATTATTATAGATAAATCTGTTAGCTCAGCTTTATTATTGGTGTTTTACATTTCTGATTAAGAGGTGAGGTAAAAATATGACAGATCAGTTACTACTAATAAAACCATGTTCATCATTCAGTCTGAATGATGAACATTCAGTCTGAATGATGAACATTCAGTACAGCTGAAAAAGAAGCTATTCTGATTGCATTCGGTTTCTTATAAAAATTTGCTTAATTTTGAAATAATCTGTTACTAATGTTGCCTAAACTAAAACGGTTTGATTCCAAAATCTTTAAAAAAATCAGGATTTTATTTCCCGGCACTGTAGAATATAGTTTTGGTGACATAACAAAATGTATAAGTACTAACCTATGTAAGCCGCCAAGAGTCTTCGGAAATTGGCGGCATAGAAATATGATTGATAAATAAATAAATAACAATCAGCTCTTGACTTGAGAGGAACTTGGATTTCACACAGTCTTGTGCAAATATATGTAAATGATCTGAATTTTTTTCCAGTGAAATATTGTTTTATTTACAAGCAATACTGCAGAATTGCAGAAGAACTGCTCGGTTATTTAAAGTAGAAATGTTTAAAGTCAGTGTGGCAAAGTGCTGACTTCCTCAAACAAAGTTTGATGCCTGTAGATATGGTGAACTACAATTTCTGGCATTCCAAGCCGCAATAGTGGATTTTGGGAATTGTAATCCAGGACATCTGGAATCAGACTAGTGAGCAAGGGATGATTGTTACAATCTAAATTCTTTGCATAAATAGCCATTGTTATCTTTTCAGTAAAGGGGCTATAATTTCATTTACCGTGATTTAAAATATTTTACTAGAAATCAGTACATTCCAATCAAAACAATGTATTGTCCTTCCAAACTACTTATTTTTTCATGTTTTAACTCTGTATATGCTTGCTTAGAAATCCCACTGACCTCAATATGTACATTTACAAATAAGGATATCATAGTTTGATTGCTACTATAGTAGAACTCTGTAAAATTTACTTGAGTATAATCCAAGACAGTGTTTCTCAAACTTGGCAAATGTTAGATATGCGGACTTCAACTCCCAGAACTCCCTAATCATCAATTTAACAAATACATCTACTGCAGTCTTGTTCTCTTGGAATCAGCTAGAATGTGGGCAAGAAAGCTTATCAAGATTAACAGAAATTCAGAAGAGTTGTCCAAAAGCTCTATCTGTTGCAAAAAGATGTTTAAAGTAAAGGTTTCCCCTGGCAGTTGTGGCTGACTCTAGGGGGCAATACTCATCTCTGTTTCCTAGCCAAAGAGCCAGCGTTCGTATGAAAACATTTCCGTGGCCATGTGGTCAGCATGATTAAATGCCAAGACACATGGATGCTGTTACCTTCCCGCTGAAATGGTACCTATTTATCTACTTTAATTTTTACACACTTTCACACTGCTAGGTTGGCAGGAGCTGGGGCAAATAACGTGAGCTCACCCTGTTGCATGGCAGCACTTGGCTCTCGAACTTGGGCTGCTGACCTTCCAGCCGACAAACTCAGCATCTTAACCACTTGCACCACTGTGCACCCCGAAAAAAAGATGTTTACAACATGCTTTATTTTGGAGAGGGCTTTGGTCATGGATAAACTTTCAAGGGTATAGCTGTTCAGTGTACAGTTTTGTGTTAGCTCTGGGAGTCTGTGATGACAGGAAGAGCCTGGGTATGCAAAAATTAAAATAAAGTAAATACAGTAATAATATCAGCTAGACAACTTATGACCCATTGTTTTGTTCTGAGTCTACAAATAGAGAAACGGAATGAAAATGGGTAGGCAAAAAGCAATGGGATTGGGAACAGAAACAACTTTCAACTTTCTTCTGCCTTTCCCATTGACTTTTATTGCAGGAAACTATCAGGTCATGTTGGAAATCATGATCATGTGACTGCAGTTTATCATGGCAGGACTGAAGTCACAACTTTACCATATTTTAATCCCAGAAGTTGGACACATTTGTAAATTAACCCATTTGAGGTAAATTGATTCAAAAATTGTTGCCTTCTGATGCACTATATTGCCCAATTGAAGGTTACATTCAATCAGATATGAAGGTTTTAGTAGTATGTGGATTCATGCCTAAAGATATGTGCAGTACTTCAACAGGAATATATCTTACCAGAACTTTCAGGTACTTGCAAGCTGCGGATTAGACACCTGAAAATTATAATTACTGCACCTATGATTACCTGCAAGTTTAGACAAAGACTCTTGAAGGATGACTAGAAACATCCATGAATTTAGTGCAACTTTCCCCAGTCTGGCATTATTCAGAGGAATTGGATTGTCACTCTTATCATACCATTGATTCGTGTTGGAATTGTGGTCCATCATATTTGAAGCACTGCAAGTTGCAAAACTCTAATTAGGAGTAATGTTTTCATTGGCTCTCTTTCTGTAATATGAGTAAAAGTGTTAGTTTCCAATTCTTGAGGGGGAAAGTTCAGGCAGCTGCAATCACAAGACCTTTTTGCCTACCTGCTCACCCTCTTTAGCTGCAACTAGCTATGGCATTAGAGTCAACAATTGGTGTTTTTAGGCAACAACTAGGGCTTCAATACCCTCTAAGGCTCATTATAGATATTGGTCCTTTATTTAAATCTATGATTTGGTACTGTATGAAGTACTAAGTGTTTGTTTCTCATAATCCTTGTTATCTCCCATCATACTCCTGATCTAGATGGAGAATTGAAAAATAGTTAAATCTAGCCACCCAGCTCTGTTTAGAGCAATAGGAAACACTGTCAACTCCTCCAAATAGGAACTGATTTAATCACAAGCATCCAGGAGAAACAGAAGGCAGGCAGGGGAATTCTTAGAGTGCCTTGGGAAGAAAGACCAATCATTTACCAGTTAATATGTCCCAAAAGAAGATGGAATTGTTTTTGTGGCTCATCCCTTTTTTTTCTTTTCATTTTGGATGATTAGATTTTACAGGAACTGAGCACTGATGTTGTAGTGTTACACAAATGAGTAGGTTTGATTTTCTTCCCTTTTGCTTTTCTTTTGAAGAATTATATTAGATGTGCTCAATTTTTTTCCTGAATGAAAACTGGGAGGAGGGAAGGGTATTGCATGGCTGAAGGTCAGCAATTTGTGACCAACGTCAGCAGTGATAAGCCAGCATCAACCCAGAAAGGATCATCACATGAGGCCTATGGACTGCATATTTCTTTGCTCTACAACAGAATGAGGAAAAGCAGGAATTTCCAAAACTTGGCTTCCAGAAAATAATTGAAGAAGATCTTGGCATACTTTTCTCTCCAATTCTTCAGCAGACCCAAAAGATATGGCATGATAGAAAGGTGCTAAGGAGGAAGAGGTTCTATCTTCATGCTGCTCTCTGCAATGTTCAAGACCTCAAACAGAAACAGGTGCCACTCCTCTAGAACCTCCTTGCTTCATGAGCTCTGGAGCTACCCAATGGCAGCATAGTCTGGCTTAACACTCTCCTTTGGGAGTCCTGGGAAATTCCACCCAGCTCTTAACCATGTTTTGGTTCTGAAAATAATACTGTAAATATTTTTGTTGTTCAGTCGCATAGTCGTGTCCGACTCTTCGCAACCCCATGGACTACATTACGCCAGGCCCCCCTGTCTTGCACTGCCTCCTGGAGTCTTCCCAAGCTCACACCCATCAC
>JANHZU010009525.1:30861-48766 GCA_032468055.1 Acrochordus granulatus | reverse complement strand
GTACACAAAATTTAAACAAACACAATTTAAACACAAAAAACGAACAAAATGTCTTATTTGGGCAAAATTCAGTATTAAATAGTCACTTTAGCCCGTGGAAGCTGTTTTTCTGCTTTTTCCTGTTTTGAATACTGCATACAAATTTCCTTGATTTCCTGGCTGTATTCTAATAAAGAGACTGAGGCATAATTATATATGGTTATTATACCATTGCTATAACGACAAATCTAATGGTAGCCTAAGACTTTTGCACAGTACTGTGTATGTATGTTGATGTAAATTCGATTTACATAAATTAGAACTTGGTCTTTCAGGCCTTTCTACCTCTTCATTATCCAATGGCCAATAGATCATCAGGATCATCTGTCAGGACCTACTATTTTTTATTTATTGTAAGCTCATGATATCACTGATAATTTCTAGCCCTTTTATCTTCAGCTGGCCAGCATTTGGTGTCTTTCCCAAAGGTCCTTGAAAATGGGAAAAATAAAGCAAAGTCATCTGCTAGGGGCTAGTAGGATTTGGAAAAATGAAGATCACAACTATGTGATCAAAACCTGCCTCTTTTTAACATGTGCCTCAATTTTAATAAAGAAGGAAAGGGGTCTCAAGAATTGGCCACAGCTGCTACTATTTTTTTTTTACTCCCATCATCTCTTTAAGGTAGACCAAGTCAGGAAACAGACACTAAAAGAAATAACAGAACTCTATTAATATAAATTATAATCACAGAATCTTGAAAGCCTGACAGCATTTTACATTCCCTCCCTCTTATACTAAAGACAGTCAAGGCAGGGTGCGCTTGAGTTTTTTCTCATGCCTTTCTGTTTTCCTGGGCTGAGTTCATGTTTTCTCCAACAACTCTTATATAGGACATCTTCAACCATACTGGATAGATCTCATCAGAGGAGCCAGACAAAGAGTGTATCCCTCCCATAAACAATAGGATGGTATGTAATTTACAGAAACCCATATTGGCTTGTTCGTTACCCGGGTCATCAAGGACCGTGCTAGATGTTGGAGTTTCTGGACATCTGGTGAAAAATGGGCTACAGGACTCTAGAGAAGGAAATGGCAATCCACTCCAGTATCCTTGTCAAGAAAACCCCATGGACAGTAACAAAAGGTAAAAGATAGGATGCTGAAGTAAAGGACTCATTGGAAAAGACCGTGATGCTGGGAAAGATTGAAGGCAAAAGGAGAAGAGGACGGCAGAGGATGAGATGGTTAGATAGCATCACTGAGGTGGTGGGCGTGGGTTTGGGCAAACTCCGGGAGGTAGTGCAGGACAGGGAGGCTTGGCTTGCTGCAGTCCATGGGGTCACAGAGTCAGACACAACTGAGTCACTGAACAATTCCTATACCTGAAATAAAACTAATTTCACCTGTTTCTTGGTCTAGGTCTTGAGTGCTGTCTGAAGTTTGCTTCACCTGCCCCCAGGAACATCTAAATGAAGGCCATGTACTGCTCTTTCCTTCCACCCCCCTTGTCTACATCTACCCTTTATTTTTAAATCTATTTCTGGAAGTGAAGGGAAACTCTTTTGATTCATTTGCCTAGTTTTCCTAGTTTCCCCTTCTGCCATTACGTTCAGTCTCTGCTTCCAGGCTAGAATTTTGCTGCGGTAAGAAGTTTTGTGCTGTAATAATTCTGACACTTCTGCCTCCGTTATAACAGCTATGGGGCAACACTGTCAACAAGAAAGCTCCTAGTGTTGTCTCATCTGCAGAGTCTTCCTTAGGCATGAAAGCTGGTTGGGTGACTTTGGGCCACTCACTCTGCCTCAACCCAACTCACAGGGTTGTTGTTGTGGGGAAAATAGGAGATGGAAGGAATATTCGGTATAATTATCTCTCTGAGTTATTTATAAAAATAATGAAGGTGGGATCAAACAATATCTTAAAAAAAGCACCCTGACAGAAATGGATAAAGAAAAGAAATGGATCTTAGAAGGGATAGTAAGAAAAGCTGCAGCAAACATTTAATTCAGCTGCAGACTTGAAAACTTAAATAACCTGGTTAATGCAGCAAGCCATTTTATCTCTCTCCTGCAAAACTATACGACATAAACAAGGTGATTCAGAATTTGCCCAAAAACTTCTCTGTTAAAACCTTTGAGGGAGTATCAGTTCCAGTAGGTAGACCAGACCAGAAAATCAATGCCATTGGAAGACCAGAATCACACCTTACTGAGTGTGGCTATTTGCACATCTGATTGTGCTGTACCTCCCCTCTTTATACACAGTGAATCAGGGAGGCATCTGCCTGAAGCACTTCCAAATATTTCCTTGCTTCCCAATAAACAGTGTTTCAGCTCTTTGCTTAGGTAATCATGTTTGCCTATTTCTGTCAAGTTCACTTTCTTTATTTCTGTTCTACTTTTCTGCGAGAAAGTATACCTTTCCTTGCACCCTTGCACCCTCAAAGTGACTTAAAAGCTTTGCCCATGTTGGACTTGGATACTTCACAGCTTCTGCCTCTTACTAAGATAGATATTATCAAAAGGAGGTTTTTGCCATTTAAATTCACATGGCTTGTTTCTTGTACATCTCCCTCAGTCAAGACTGCTAAATGGAAAAATCAAGCAGTCGTACTTTCAGAAAATTACACATGGTTATAGCTAGTTATTTTGCTTTGATTAAATCTGGATGAATTACAGTAATCCGGTTACATTTCCACAGCAACTAAAATAAGCTTATGCTCAGAGTGAAGGAAAACTGTGCAACTACCAGATGAGCTTAGAAATATTTTTAATGGTCAAAACAGACTTGCCAAAAGGCTTGTGAAGTCGATGTGTATACAACTTTTTAAAAATAGCTTTAACTGTTGGAAAGACTTACTCTCTTTTCTTCTTGTTGCCTTCTTTATTCTATGGAATAAAAGTCCAGGCAGATCTGCAGGAAGCTGAAGGTGATTCTGAAAATATCTGTTACTTGTTTCCCATTGTATAGAATCTCCAGTGGATGCAGAATTTTGATGGTTCTGTCTGCTATTTTGACAGTTGTGGAGCCATGCTGTCACGAGAAAGCCTCCAGCTTTGTCTCATCTACAGATGAAGGCATAATGCAGGGTCATTAAATGGCCTCTCCACTTAAGCATGTTTGTTGCCCTTATTTTCACTGGGGCTCAGGCCTGGCATTTGCCCTGAAATGATGGGTGATTTCTTTCCAATACAACTTGGAGGCAGGAATAAGACATATTTTCTAATGCCTCTGGTAGCAAAATTGGATTACTGCAATGGGCTCCACATGGGGCTGCCCTTGAAGACCATCTGGAAATTACAAGTGGTGCAGAATGTGTAGTTTTGGATGCACCTATTTTGCCCATATTATACCACTGTTGGTATTTAGCTCACTGAATTCCAGTTTCCTTCCAGGTATAATTCAAGTTGCTGGTTCTCACCATTAAAGCCCTAAATGGCATGGAACCAGGCTACTTCAGATTGCCTCTCCAGGCACACTTCAAGTTCCGTCCCTTAAACGTTGTCATCTAGCAGAACTTAGGAAGGGTGTCTTCTCTGTAGCTCCCTTTGCTCTGTGCAACATACGTTCCCCTGAAGCCTCCCCTCCACTTTGCCTTCTGGAAGGCCTTGAAGAGCTGGCTCTTACCCCAAGGACTGAGGTAGGAAGAGGCTAGAGTCCAGCAAAATGGTGTGCTGTGTTGCACAGGGTGCCATGAGTTTTTAAAATAATTTTTACAACATTTTTATTGATTTTTTTGTTTGTTTGAGGGTTTCTTTTTGTGTGTCAGCCAGGATTGTAGTTACAGTATGGGTGGCCATATAAGTCTTTTTAGATAAATAAATTGCTCTCTAGCATGGGAGAGCCTTATAGAATTCCAAGAGATAGGCTACAGACAGTGGAGAGAAACTGAATCGGAATGACGGATCTTACAAAATAGGTAGATATATTCCAAAATGTGTTAAGCTGGAGAAGTTTTAAGCTGCATCTTTTGTCTGTGTGCTGATGCTAACTTCCTTTGTTGCTGTACATCTCCATTACCTTGATTAAAAAGTGTCAAATTGGGAAGTGAGCTTCTTTAGCTGCCTGAATTGGTGGCTGGGGACCAAAGAAGGCTACGGTTTGACAGGTGGTTTCCCAATTCTGGAAATTCTGGTGCTTCTTTGGCAACGATAATCTCTGCATCAAAGAAATGTTCCCAGCTCACAGAAGTCTGATAAGGTCTGACCTACATCCTACACAATCCAAGGATTTTTGAAGAAAGGAATGAACCCTACACAGTGCTGAAAATTGAGATGCGAAATGTCCATTATTAGTTCAATGTTTGTTTTTAAAATAGGCAGAGGAGATGTTAACAGTGGAATTTTCATGTTAAAAAAAGCCTGTTGCTTTCAGAATAGACATCAGACACATTAATAAACCTGGCTGAGAGGTGCCCCCGTGTGGCAAAAATATCACCCAGGCAAGTTTCTTTTAATTTCAGTGAGATGTTGGTATGAACGTATCAAAAGAGAAATTCAGGGATGACATACTTCATGTCAACTTTTTTACTCCTCCAGGAAATTCCATGAAATCCCTGTGTTGTGATGAGCAAAACCATCCACGTTTCTGCTTTTAGCAGGACTCCCCTGTCAACACTTTCATCATAAAATCTGATAAACAGTGGATGTTGAAGGGCCTTCTGAGGTCATCAGGCCAAGGAAATAAAAGACCTGCTTAAGAGAGCAATAAATAGACCAGAGGTTGGCAACACTCCCTCCCATAGGCTTCAGGACATCAGAAGTTCTCCAGACAGTGTTCCCAAAGCCTCTAAATTAAATATGAATGTTATTAAAATATTAAAAATATCTGAAATCTCAGAACACTGCAAATCTCACAATTTTCATGACATCCTGTGTGGGGTGAAATCATAAGAAGACTTGTTTGTTTGTTTATGGCACCTGAACCAAAATATTAGATTATGATAGCTCTCAGTGCCTGGAAAAATTATCAACTACTGAATTATAAATATTCAAGAACCTATCCAAAAGCAGATTGTTCTTTGATCCCGTAAAGTGTTTCTCAATAGATAAGACTATGAGTATCACTGCTGGGGCTCACTGGATACAGGATATGTCACTGAAACTCTTACTTTTTAAAAACTTACAATATACAATAAATTTAATAACAGAATAGCTGTAAAATACACATTGGGGGGATAATGCTTGTTTTTATTGTAGTACAACTCAGGTTCTTTTATTAAATTTCAAAAAGTTGAGAACTAATTATTCTGGACATGCCATAGAAGCCCTCCCAGGCTCTTGCTGAGTATTGTTCAATTTTGTTATCCAAATGTGCCAAACAGCATTATCATATATGGGTAGGTACAAAATCCTATTGTTCTTTCTCTGTTGAATCCATTTTTTTTACATTTCTGCATATTTATGGAACTAATATTGTATAGGGAATGTGGTGGTGCAACAGTTAAGATGCTGGGCTTGTCGGCTGGAAGCAGAAGAGGAAGAGACTCAAGTGCTGCCATGCAGCAGGGTGAGCTCCTGCTGTCTGCCCCAGCTCCTGCCAACAAAGCAGCTCAAAAGCATGTAAAAATGCAAGTAGATAAATAGGTACTACCTTCGTGGGAAGGCAACAGCGTCCATGCACCTTGACATATAGTCATGCTGGCCACATGACCATGGAAGCATCTTTGGACGAACGCTGGCTCTTCACCTAGGAAATGGAGATGAGCACCACCCCCTAGAGTCAACACAAATGGTAGGGGAAACCTTTACCTTTATGGAAATAATATATTAATACCATTAGTGTATTACATTAATATAATATTACTTAGGATTGCCATTATTTCAGAGAACCTCCATATCACAATTCTCATCCAAGAATATAGGGGGAGGGAGGAAGGAATGAGAACTTTTGGAACAAAAAAAATGCAGCATGATGACATTGAATTCAGTGCAAAGTTTACATTTTATTCAAATTTTTCAGATTTGATCTTAAAATTAGATTAGGCCCAGTAAATTGAGATTCAGCCCAGAAAAGGAAAACTTCTGTTTATGTCTGCTGTTGCATCCATCACTACTAGAAGCATAGCTGGCCTCAGTGGCTTGGTATGTCATTAACCGATGCAGCTTGATCAAACTAAGGCATTATAGGGCAAACATAACCTTTTTATAGTTATCCCTGATGTAGTAACAGCCCATTTGGGTTATTTCAATACATTACAGTGGAATTTTCTGAAAAGAAGCTATGGCTAATGCAGGGCAGATCAATGTATGAGCCAATCCTCTTGTACACACGTCATATTTTGCTTTATATACAAGTTTCTTTCTGCGATAACTGCAAAAGATCCTAGAGGAAATGTATTATCTAGATTCATGCCAGTCTGGTTTCAGACTTGGATAACTGGAGTATGCCTGTTCGATTTCATAGTAGCATTTGATACCACCAGTTTTGGTATCTTGCCATATAACTCCTGGGAGTTCAGGAAACAATTTTATAGTAGTTCCACTATTAAATGCACATGCAAGTCAATAATCATACAGGAACAGCAGCTAAATGTTCCAGGATTCAATATTCTCCCTTCTGTTACTTAATCTTATATGAAATCATTGGAACAGGTCATCTTTCAGTCAAGGATTAAGTGTCATCAGTAATGTCTCTCAAGTCAACCACACCATGCCAATCTCAGCCATAGTTGCTCTGAATAGTTTGGAAGCTGACAGGATCTGCAGGGCAAAACAAGCTCAAATTAAGCCCTTCCAAGACCAAGTAGCTTTTCACCAACATTGAGGCACTCCAGTTAGAATGGCCCAGCTCCAGTTACATTTCTGGATGGGACCATGTACTGTCTGAAGGGATAGTCCTTAATATGGAGCTCTTTCTGGATTCACAGCTCCTACTTAAAAAGGAGGCAGAATCTATGGCCAGAGGGCCATTTGCCCAGCTTTGACTGATATACCAGTTGTGCTCTTCTGCAGTCAGGATGTTTTGCAAGAAACTCCTACCTTGACTGATATATTACAATGTGATGTATGTGGAATAGTTTTTGGAAATGATCCAAAGTCTCCAATGATACTCATGTTGGCTTCTTATTAGCTTCTGGGCCCAATTCAAAATATTATTCCAAATACAGTTCTATATAGTACAGCATGGGTTACATCAGCCACTACTTTAACTTCATTTACCCAGTTTGGGTGTCTCAAGATCGACTGAGAGTCCCTTCTGGTGAGGTTTAGGCTTGGTCAAGGCAGCATGCCTTCTCAGTGGTTGCCCACATATTAGGGGAATATTTACTGAATCTTGGACATTCAGATGGCAACCTCCTTTCTTGTATTCAGGAGGATTGTGAAAATCTTTTTTTGTCAGCAAATCTTTAGCAACAGTTCATTGGTATACAGGTATTCCTCTATACATATTTGTTTTTCATTATATTTTTATTTGATCATGTTATTATTGATATCATATTTAGTTTGTTTACTTTGCTGTGTATCCAGCAGAGTCTTGAGATTACAATGGTTAACAGATCTTGTAAGTAAATAAATAAACCCAAAGTTCAGATTTCAGATTAATTTCCTAAGTAGCTTAGGTTAGCTGGAGAAGCTCTTCGTATACTTCCTTACCTGGATACTCTTACTCGCACCAGAAGCGGACAAGGGAAGCAACTGCAAAATAAAGGCTTGCAAACACCTCTCTATACGACAGCATTTTCCTGGAATTGATAATCCTTTCTCTTGATTTCACTTTTAAGTCTCATATTCTATGGATTTTATCTTACTATGTTTGAGCTTTTCATCCTAAATAACACTGTTTATATGTAATTTGTCCATTTCTAAGATCTTCTGTTAAAAATAACACAAAGAGTAAACAGTTAAAATTCCACAGATAAAGACAAATCCCAACCTTTTTATATTAAAGCAGGACCTTCAAGGTTGGTCTCCATCATCTAGGTAATATTGGTAATTAGGCATCAACAGTTCCTAATATTCTGTCCTATCCCAAGGTTAATTCTTAGACAGATAAGACCTGACAAATTGTACTGTTAACAGACAGTGGAAATTAATGCAGAGCAGCTACTTATGACATGTCTTGGTTCCAGACTGTTCTAAGCTAGTGCTATTTGAATTTCAGTAAAGACTCCTTTGGGTACAGAGTACATTCTGCCAAGACTTTGTAGGCTGTTGATGGGGTAAGCCACACTTTCCTAAGCTAATTAGAGAATACAGAAGCACTGGAATAATTTTGTTCTTGAAGAAAAAAATAATACAGTGTGGTGCATTCCTCAGCTGAGAGCCCTTGGCCAATTATTTACGCTCCAGTTGCTCTGTATTTGGATTATGGTTGTGCATTGTATAGAAGTTGATTTTCAAGATGAACCAACAGATCCAGTTGGTAGAAAAGAGCCATCATTTTGCTCACTGAAGCCAAGTCCAGAGGTGTTGCAGAGTTAATTCAAGCCCAATTTATGAAAACTATTTTTTTGTGTGTGTGGTTTCTCTAGGATTGGCAACTCTTCACTCCATCTTGGGCAGGACGTGACAGGCACTGCTATTAGATGGGTGAAGTGGCTGCCACATAGCCTCACTAAAACATCGGGCAATGTCCCAAGCGACTGATGACTAAGCACAAAGTGGGGAATGCAGAGGGACGAGAGATGACATCCCCCCATCCTCAGTGCAGAAAGCTGTCTCTGAATATGTTGGTTGTGCTGCTCCTACCTCACACTGCTCAACTTGTCCTGTCCCCTTTCTGCTGAGGAACCGTCACTACGTGAGACCCTGAGTCTGTCTTCAGAGGTCCTTCTGCCCCTTGTCTTCTATCAATTAGAATCAGGGAGAGTATAGAACTGATCTTTTAGGGAGTCTCACCCAATAAAGTCTGTATCTTTTCTGCTTGGTTCATGCTGCCAGTAGGGAGGTAGTGCTTAGAGTGGAGCCTTCCAAGTTGCTGTTCAACTGAGTCTCTCATGGGGAAACTTTTTCCACAATATTTTTTTCCATTCCCCTGGCCTATTTTCAGAGTCCATCTTTCTTTTGCCAGCCTCTCCTAGCACACCAAATTTGATCCCAGTTTGGAGAGTTGTCACAGCAGACAAACACTGATTCCCTTTACCCTCTGTTGGGTTGAAAATAATGAAAAAATAAATGCATAAAACAGAATACAATAGGGAGGTTGCTCCAGGGACAGGCTGGTAACGAGATGCATACCACCAGTCACCACCATTCCAAGTTGGTGAAGACTTTTGAACATGTAGCTATGATAAAAAGCTACAATTAACTATTTAAAAATGATTGTTATATTTACTAAGCATTGCACCAATCACTTGCATAATTAGAAAGTCAGTAATAAACAAACAGAGCCTTATTTCAGTTTTCCAGCTCCTGGAATCATAAAGCCTATGAGTCTGAAAAAAGGGTTCAAATGGCTTCTAAAGCAATTATCTTTGTTACAAAGGTGACAACTATGTTCTTGCACAAATTACTTAATGCAAAGTTATTAAGTCTTCTGCTATGGTTTGTGCACTTCTGTAATTTAAAAGACATAATTGCCTTAGAAGAAATTCAGCCTGAATCTTTACTATTCCATGTGCTTCATTAATTTGCATCTTTGGCTAGAGCTTGGCTGTTCCTCACAGAGACCTGTATGAGACTGTCATTTGAAGTAATGGTTGCAACAAATATTTACCAGATACAAACCTTTAAGTTAAATTAAAAACCACAAAACCTAAATTTCCTATCACCTGTGGAAGTCAGATCCTCTGTTCCCTTTGATGCAGCACTGAACCAAATCCGAAGTACATCCAATTATTTCAAAAGCATGGTTTTGATATGTGAGTTTTTAATGTGCTGTGGACAGTGCACCGGTGCTCATTGTTTCTTAAAGACTACCACTGAAGATTTTACTGTACCTTATTTCATATGAAGTTTTCTGCAAGAGGAAACGAGAAAGACTGAAATATGTTGACACTGACAGCTCTTCTGAGAGAAGTTAACTTAAAGAAGTTTCTAACTGTTTGGAAGTCACTCTGGCACTTTCTGCTAGTGAATTGTAGTAGAAGAATCTTCAGGGATGAATTTGATTATTTTGAAATAAGTTTAGGTGAAATATTGTGTAACTAAGAATTAAGGTAAATATAGATAGAGAGGATATGTTTAATATAGTAGTTTTTATTATATTAACCGGCTTAGATTGAGAGAGGTGAACATACTTTTTTTTCCTTTTGTATTGACTTATATTCAGTCGAAGTTGAGTTAGGAGGGGCCTTTTGTATATTTTGTTTTTTTCTTTTTTTTGTAGGGTGTGTATGTACTGTATTTATATTTTAGACTTTGTTACTGCTATTTGTTACATTGTTATTGTTTTGTTATTGTATGTTGTATTTTATTTTGTTGAAAAGCAATACTCACTCAACTCTAAGCTCAAACAATTCATAAACTTTATTTTGGTTACCATCTCAGCCTTACAGATTAGTAATTTTTCCCATTTTCTGATGATTTTGATTCACTGGGTGATTTTATTCTTTATTCTAAACTTTTGGTAATGGACACAGTCATAATAGGCATGCAAAAAGAAGGGCATTTACAACAAGCTGGCTTATTTACATTTTATTTGTCAAGTTTTTAATGGAATCAGTTTAAATAAATAAACAAAAGAATAATTAGTATGAATACAGAAAGCACAGGAGCAGTTAGTACAAGTTTTTTTTTCCATTACCAAGGAGCACAGAGGAAGAAACAGCTATGCTTGCTACCAATATCACCCGCATGTAACACTGAATGTATCTGGAGATGGAACACACACTGGGATAAACCGTTCGTTCCCTCTAAGCAGCCAGGGTGCATATATTCACTGTTTGTAAGGCAGTGTTGAGCATTTCTCAAAAATGCTGATAATAGCTCTATGTAAATGATACAGAATGGGCCATTTATATGAACAACCAGTCCATAATTTCTTCACTGGGACCTTTAATAATTGTACCATAGTAGTGACAGAGGTCCCCTTTGCAAGCAAATGGATCTAAAAAAGGCGATCTGCATAGAAAATAATATACCTATCAGAATACAGCCGTCTTAATTATTATTCTAATTGCAATTGGCCTTTTGATCTTCGAACAGATATATGTGCTTGTTCAAGTGTTCTCAGCAGCTTTTCTCTTAATTTCATATACATTGTAAGACGCTGCACACTTGTGTTTCTTTCACCCAGGCTACAGTTGCCAGATAAACTATGCAATCAGTTCGTTAAGATTTCTGCAATTCTAAAAACATAAAGGTATAAATGCCACTTTCTATTCATATTTAAATCCAGAGTTTACATCCTGAAATGGTCATTAACAGCTGAAATGTTTTAGTAATTTTTAAAAATGTTCCAGATAAAACAGCTCAACTTGAGGCTAAACTCAAAGCATAAAGCAGTGTCAACCTGTGTATTTCAGATACAAAATGGTGCCATTGCCACAATCAGTTCCTAGATTCAACGCCATTTCTCAGTTAGAAATCTTTTCTATATAGGAAGAGACTACAAGTAAACTGGACAATACCTGCAGTCCAGCGCACATAGATTTGCCAGTAAGCACCACTGAACTCATTCAGAGACCACTAAGAGTGCGTAGGGCTGCACTGCATTAACCGTAAAAACATAATCCCATGAGAGAGAAAGCTTCATCTAACATTCACTTATATAAGTTTATTTTGGAACGTCAATTTTTTTAACAAGTTCCTTTGAATCACACTGATAAAATTCTGTTTTCTCAAAGTACACAAATAGATGTATTTCAGTTTGTGTTAGTTTCTTGCATTCTATGATTATTTGAAAGGATACATGGAACTGGATCGAACCAAGCTTCATTTCACCATTAACATAGTGAATAACTTTCGCTTTGGGGCAAATTACTGGCCCAATTCTACTTAATTAGTTTAGACATGCATGTGCATGAGCAACAATACATTTTTGGAACGGAATAACAAGTATAAAGGCAAGATCATTTCTGCTATGACTTGCATCTGCACTGTATTATCATGACCAAGATGTGAAGGCCCACAATACAAATAAAAAGGGGGAAGGATACAATCACATAGTTGTGCCACCATTTTTACTGTTTTGTCCTGCCCTGCAGATATCCCTGTTGTCACACGTTTATCATTTTGGCATCAGGAAAGCTAAAGGCCTGCATCAGTATTCTTACCTCAATCTTCCCTCCTTCCTCTCTTGTTTGGACTTGGGGAAATAGGAAGAAGTATGAAGCTGTAGGTTCCTAAGCAATCTGAACTTTCAAGCCATGATATAATAAGAGGACTATAGTTTCACATTGTCCTCTCACTTAAGAAAATCTCTGTTCGCTCTAAATCCCTGTTTTTATCAGCTCATCAAATTTCATTAGTAAGACATGTTTGTGAATCAAAATGGTGACTTTCTAAATTTAAAAAACAGCCATACATCACCAAGAGACAGAAAAGTACGTAAATAGAAACTGGTAAGTTTCTTGTTATGTAACTCAAAAAAAAAAGATTTTAAACTGTGTCAAGCATACAACGTGCAAATGTAGTTAAAACAGTGCTACATTCTAGGGGAAGCAGTATTACCTTTACCAAAGTTGTAACAGCAGCGTCACTTGTGTTAACTACACCTCATAATGACAGGAAGAAGTGATTTCCTGTTTTCCCTTTCAAAAATACCAAACAAGCTTCCTCAAATTATTCTACTTATTTTATTGAATCAAATAAAACCTTCACACTTGAAACAATTAACCCTAACCATACAGGATATTTGAGAAAACACCTCTCCCCGGTTATATCTACCCTCCCCATCAGATTAGAATCTCAAAATTCACACTTGCAAACTTTATTCCAGAAAGAATAAAGATTGGCTGTTGATTTTGATCAACAGAAATGATACCTAAAACCATTTTTAAGATGCAATAAAAAAGCCCTGACATTATGAAGTGGGGTGTCAGCATGTAAATCCTGTAAGGCAATATTGTGTGTAAGTGTGGTAAGCAACCTGAGTCTGACAACTCTGAATATAACTGAAATTATTTCAAGTATTTTCTTCTACCGTGTATAACTAGAAGTGGTTTTTTTAAAAGAAGACCAAACAGTTGGATTTTTATTGGTAAGATCTTATGTTCAAGGACTAAGAGTTATGTGTTTTAAGGGTAGAAACCCAGTTGAGAAATACCATAAGCAATCCTAAGCTCTATTTGTTGTTTGCTGCAAAGAACAACAACAACAAAAAGATGAACAATAAGGCAGCCACTGCATACATCTGAACGGTCATGGGAAGGAAGGGAAAAGGCTACAATCCACTTGTGAGCCTGTCAATACTGTACAGATCTTTAAAAACCATTTAGCTACTCAGATGCTACTAGAAAATAAATAAACTAACATTTTATTCTTCATTCATGTTTAAGCCTCCAAAGGTCAAAATAGCTATTCAAAACAATGGAGCTATAAACTATAGGCAGGAGGGCTTGTTTTTAGCTACTGTGAACTATTAAGACCCTTTTCTACAGCTTCCACTGAACAAAATTGCAAATTTGGAGCAAAGTATAAAGAATGTCAATGGAAGTATATCAGAAGGAAGAAATTAGGTAAGAATTCTGGAGGAGTCATAACCATGATCATTCTTCTTTAGCACCAATTTAGAGTCCAAAGTCAGTGTCTTCTAGTTCAGTTCTAGCTACCACTTCGATGCTACTATCTTGGCTGCTTTATAAACTTGAGCAGAAGTGACTAGTTGTTAAAGGTGAGAAGTGGAAGAGCAACACTAATTTCAAAGAACTCTGTCAAATAGTGAGACTGCAATAAAATATAATACCCGGAGTTAATTACTTTTGATTGATAGGTGCAAAAAAGGCAAAGGAGAAGAAAAACCAGGCCATTTTAAAACCTACTGGTTAGTCCCTTTAAAAATGACATCAGATGAGGATTTGTAACAGATGTTCCTCTTCTCTATATTAGGAAAAACAGAAAGGATTTCCCTAAACATTTACACTTATGCACTAACCTGGCAAAAATGTTATTTTTAAAGAAGCTTGAAAACAGAAATATTATCAACTGCCAATTTCATTTCCTGATTATGTTTAAATTGGTTGATGGAGCCTTCACATGTATCTAATATTTGTTCTATCCTACGCGGGTGACACCACTTAGAAATATTCATAGGGTTGGGTTACGTAAAAGAAACATATTTCCATACAAAATGGATACATGAAGAATTTCAACAAAGGTTAATTGCAATTAGTGATAGTCTTATAAGGATGTCAGTAGCCAACAATTGATCTCAGCCTTGTCTAATTGCTAGGCATAATCACTAACAACTCTGCCCAGAAAGCATGAGATGCTCCTTGCTTTGTATTCCTTTCCCTGCTGCCACTTTGCTTAAAATGTTGTCTGAACTTCTTTGGAAATAGTTTTGGTTTTCTTGCTCAACATATCAATAGAACCACAGCATTTAACCGATATTGCTCATCGGTTGTTTGGAAATTACCAATACCCACTTGTTTCATTTTAGCTTGCTTCTTCGACAGGTCCTCTTCGCTGGCGTGCAGATTTCGGCCTACTTCTCTGTGCCGTGAGTAGCACATCCTGTTCATCTTCGGGCTCTGTATTTTCATTATCCCCCTGCTGGGATCCTGTGTCTCCTATCAGCTCTCGTAAGAATTTAAACTTGGATAAGAAGAGCTGCCAGACCACACACCAACCTACAGAGTTGCCAGGAAAAACAAGAGAACATAAGTGATACTCCCCACAGCCATTCAAAAATACAACACAACAATGAGTGATACAACAATGAATGCCATCTATAAATAACACTTTCCAAACAATTTCAAAAATGCCAATCCTTGCTAAAGTTACACAGTCCTCAACTTACAACCATAACTGTGTCCACAATTACAGTTCTAAGTTCTGACCATTGTTCAGTGGGTCACATGATCACGCCTAATTTTAAAACCCTTTTTGCAACAGTTGTTAAGCAAATGCCACTGTTGTTAAGTGAACCCATTGTTTGCTATGGGGTGTATTTTGCCAGAAACCAGAAGCAAATGGCAAAAATGTTATAAATTACAGTCATGTGACTAAAGGATGTTCAAAATGGTCATAAATGCAGGCTGGTTGCCAAGTGCTCAAAATGTGATCATGTATGGAGATGCGTGTATGTGGTCATAATTTCAAATCTGGGTCATAAGTAGCTTTTGTGGGGTCCGTCATAACTTTGAATGGTCATTCAAAGTAATAAGTCATGGACTACCTGTACTAAAAATATTCAGTTAGAAACACAGAGAGCTACAAAGCTACCGTGGATTAGAAACCTTGCCTACACATTGATTATCTTCTCTTCAATTCTTGACCTACACCTTCTTTCCATGTCAGCCAACTCTTAAAATAAGTTTCCATTGGCTTCATTTAAAAGTATTAATCTGTTACATTTATGGACAGATAAATCTAGTCATTAAAAAATAAATACCAAAACAAATCCAATTTTTTACCTATCAGACATTGGGGCAAGGTGCAATTAAAATGCAGATATGGTTAAAGGAAAAATGTTATCAAAAATGGTCAAACAAGGATCAGGGGGTAGGTGGAACAATAGAGGAAAGAAAGGCTTCCTTACAAAAGAGACCTTCAAAATTACTGTAAATGTTCTTCTTGTGAATCAGTGAGATTAATTTCAAAAGAGCTAAGTGCTAAAGAAACAAGGCTGTAGGCCCTGTAAATTGCACCTGGGTTATATTCTCATTCATCCATAATAGCAAGGTCATCCAGTCAGCCTTCTTTCAGCCTATTCTATTCTGCTGGGTTTTTTTGGATGCTATTTTGATGGAAAAATTGTGTGTCATATTATGCTCCCTAGTAAAAACACAACATTTAATAATAACAATGGTAAGAGGAGTACGGGCATAACTTTTTGGCACTGATAATACTATCTCCTTCCTCTTCATCAATCTCAACTTACTTTCAGCTCGATCTTACTGGATAAAGAGACCTGAAATCTCCAAAACCTGCATATTTTTTTGAATACCAGAGATATGGATTTGGAAATCCATAAAAGAGAGATTTTGTAATGCAGGATGGATAAAGGAAAAAACAAAAGAAAAAGAATTCTGTCCTTGTCCTACGTGGATGTAGAAGAGTAAGTGAATATGAAATAATAATAATCGTAAGAATAATCAATATTAGCAGACCTCTGGTAATACAGTAAAAAAGAGAAAGAATAAAATATTTTAAAGACAATGTGTTCATTTAATTTTCTGACACAAATGCAACTGTATTATATATGAAAAATCATTATACGACTGATATGTATGATGTACTACTGATTTCAAGTGGACAATGCCAACACCTACTGTATTTAAATCTCCCCAGCTGTAAAAATCTGTAGCATTTGTTGAAGTGTATCCCCAACTGTATTCATCAGGATATAAAAAGTATGGTTTTAAAGACAACTGAATTTTATAATCTAAAATCAAGTTTGTGAAAAAGAACAGCCAGTGTAAAAGACAGCAAATCTAAAGGCCTGCTATTAAGTACGTTGAGAAGTCCTTTGCTAGCTGACTAGCAAAAGTTTGCATTGATGTGTGATTTTCACAATTTTTATTTTTCAACGACATAGTTTTACTACCCCATCCCACTGATACATGACAAATCCACATCAGAGTTCATTGCTTGTGGTAGGTTAAAACTATATTTTGAGAAGCTACCACCAAACAGTCAAAGCATTCAGTGATATAGTGGAAAGAGCCTGATTTCTTCCGCTCTGATATGAGTTCAGCCTTAACGGATTACCTGTAATAGCAGCAATGGAAAAGGAAAGCAAAGCAAAGCAAATTCATAGAAAAAAAATAACAGATTTGTAAAAGTGCAGTTGACAAATTCAAAGCATCTCCACTGAGCACTTTTGAGTAAGCCACTATTATTGCTTGTGGAATCAGGGTGAGCCCATCTTAATTTTTTAGTTTTTTTAAATCCTGTCTTTATTATTTTTTACAAATAAGGCAGCAAGCATTCCTAATACCCATCTAATTCCATCTCCTATCTTCCCCACAACAACAACATGTGAGGTGAGTTGGGCTGAGAGAGAGTGACTGGTCCAAAGTCTCCCAGTGGCTTTCATGCCTGAAGCGATACCACAACTCAGTCTCCTGGTTTCTGGCTTGGGGTCTTATTCAATAAACCACATTGGCTCTCTTGTTTTACCACACAGATGTCTTAAGCCCTGACCCTACCACATTCAATGTATTATGTTTCTCTTGACATACCGAACCTCAACTTCTACACTGTAAAATGGACAGAGGCACCTTATTAACCACAGCCATTTTCACTTTTTTTGATCAAACTTTCATTCTTCACAATAGACCACATGCCACCCACAACTTTTCAAGCAGCATGTGCACATTTCCATTTTTCTTATTTTTAACAAGCATTCCACCAAGTATACAAATGTACACAATACTGTGCAAAAGTCTTAGGCCACCATTAGATTTGTTATTTTAGCAATGGCAAAATGACCATATATAGTTATGTCTTAATCTCTTTATTAGAATACAACCAGAACATACAGGAAATTTGTGTGCAGTATTCAAAACAGGAAAAAGCAGAAAAAATAGCTTATACAGGCTAAAATGGCAAGTAGCCATTTTGTTTTAAAAACTCTGTTTAAATTTTTGTGTACAGATGATCATTAAAACTTTGCTAAAACAAAGCAGGTGATGCTCTAAGACTTTTGCACAGTACTATATACAGTGGTGCCTCACAAGACGAGACTAATCTGTTCCAGAAGACCGCTCTTAGCGCGAAATGCTTGTAAAGCGAAATGAGGTTTCCCATTGAAAACAATAGAAACTCGGACGATCCATTCCACGCCCCCAAAAATATTCAAAAATCATTTTCAACGGAATTTGATGTAGAAATGATTGTCCCTAACATCTGAAACAAGTAACCATGATTAACAC
>JANHZU010009525.1:9750-30761 GCA_032468055.1 Acrochordus granulatus | reverse complement strand
TAAAAAACAGGCATCTGGATTGGATTTTTCAAGTAGAAGACGTTTCACCTTTTATCCAAAAGGCTTTTTCAATAAAAATCCAGATGCCTGTTTTTTAAACTTTTGTTGCCATTCTTTGTAATATTTTTTCTTCTTCTGTTCAATTGTGTCCAAATCTCAGATTGCTTGGAAAAAGCCATGCAGTTATCTTTGCAAGGTTTTTTCAGAAGAGTTTTTTTAGATTTTTTTATCCCGCCTTAATTATTTTTATCAATAACTCAAGGTGGCAAACATATCTAAAATTCCTTCATCCTCCTAGTTTCCCCACAACAACCCTGTGAGGTGAGTTAGGCTAGGAGAGATGATCCAAAGATGATGATTTGGATGATCCAAAGTCTGCCTTTCATGTTTGAAATTTTTCATTTTTGAAGAGGTTTGCCATTGTCCCTTTCCTAGGGTTGTGAGAAAGTCATGGCTTCATACCAAAGGCAGGCTAGAACTCCCAGTCTACCATTTTCTACCATGCTGCTTTAACCATTACACCAGACTGATTCTTTCATAATGACATGGGACCAGGTTATCTGAGGAACCGTCTCACCCTAATGGGGATGTCCCATACCACCAGATCCAGAGGAAGGAGTTTCGGCTGTTGGGATCTAGAAGAGCTTTTTTGGCTGTGGCTCCTGCCCTGTGGAACATCTTGCCCCCAGGAGTGAGATCTATGCCCACACTTACGACCTTCCCGAAGAGCCTTAAGACCTGGCTCTGCCAACTGGTGTGGGGCTCCGATGGGGAAACATCTTCTTGGAGGTGGTTGGTGGTTTAATATTCACCTTCCCCCATGTATATTCTTTATCTCCCTGCTTGGTCCAGTTGGTTTATTTTAAAGATTTTTAGTTGTTTTTATTCTGTTTTTATTATATGTTTTTATTGTAAGCCTCCAATAGTCACTTTGAATTTGATGGCATATAAATTTAATAAATAAATAAAATAAATAATATTAGAACTCAATAAAAGTGAGTGACTGTCAGTATAAAACAGACAAAAAATACTTCTCCCACATAATTTATAGGCTTGATCCATCCATTCTGTTAACTCACAGCTAATTGAAGTTTCAGATAATTGTATTTAATACTTGTATTGTGGATAGCAAGTATGAGAACTGTGATGGAAACCAACAATTCCCAGGCAAAAATAGTTATGTTAATATAGAATATTATATTAATTAATATTAATATAATATTCTAGTTTCAGGGCCACTAATTAATATTAATATAATATTCAGTTTCAGGGCCACTATGTTAATTTAGAAAAACAAGGAAAGAAGCCACACATCAAGCCCTCTGAGAATGGTAAATTCAGAAAACAAGAACCATTTGGCTTTCTGAAAAAGACCTTTATTATAGTAGGGTAATATAACAATGTTAAAAGCATATCAAATCAATTTTCTATTCAATTTATACTTAGTTGCTCTGTGTCTCTTCCTTATGCTTCCTCACTCCCTTGGGTTGAGGTATCTTTTCTGAATACAGTAGTCCTGTTTCTTCCTCTGTCTTCCTAGAGTCTGCTAGGCATTCCATCATACCATAAGTTTAAACATCAAGACTGTAAAAGTAATTGACATCTTCTCACTGGCAGTGAACAATCAACAGTTGACTCTAAAGCTTCATCTAGCTGAACTATGAATTTTCTGCCAACTCTAGCCAAGAAATCAAACTAAACAATGAAGTGTTAGGAAATGTGTGATTTACTGCCATGTCCTGGTTGTGACAGCTGACAGCTATTGGCTAGGTAGTTTTCAAAAGGAATTTTACAGATTCATGAAGTATAATTTTCTCTATACATGACTGGGAGAATCTGTATCACACTACTTATTGATAGAGGACATTTCTCATTTTTCTTGATAACTGGGTACATTGGCTGAGGCTAATGGGAAATGGCCAACAAGATATGGAAAGCAAGGGTCTCCCATCTATGGTTTGTGTCTGTTACAAAAGTACATAAATGGAATCTTTCTTACAGATGAAATATTCCTTAAAATACAATTTATAGAAGAGTGAAAACTTGAACAAGTTTTAGCCATTAGACATATAGGCTTTCAGGAAGGATTTGGTTAGACATAGTTAAATCTAGAGCAAAATCTGTTTTAAACTACTACCTTTAACACTTTTGTGGAGAGTAAACTTACTTCTAAATAAACATGGATAGGAGTGTGCTACTATAATTCAGCCAAGGCTTTACTCCAGTTAGTCTGTTTCTTGAGCTAAGGGAGTCATTTTATAGGTAATGTTTTTTCCAAATAAGCGTAACAAATGCATACCATTTTGACTTGCATGTCTATGTGAATAACAAGTATATTACAACTGCCAGTAATGTCTGTACTAAATTTAGATCAATTTTTTTCTGAAATACAGAATTAGCCATAATTAATTAATCATGAACTTGTGTTTGCTATCGTGTGGGTATTTTTATGTTTTCCCATTTCTGGCATTGATATTTGTTATTAAAATTTTCAAACGCCAGTTGTTCAGCTGTAATGTTTGCTGATGTAACTTGCTAATTAGTATATTTGCTGAAAGCCTATACAATTTTTTTATTTCTTACCCTAGAATTTGTAAGTCAAGTGGAAGATGCTGCAACTGGAACTGCTTCAATCATGGTCAATAGTGAAGGTACTATCAAGGAATAAACTGAATTTCTCTAATTTTGATTTTTGTATGATGAGCTTGTTAGTTTTGTCAGGTCTCATGTTTTGAAGATATAATCAAGGGAGTTTTCACACATGTTAGAGGATTATACCAAACCTAGGCAATTTATGGCCTGTGGCTACATCTGGCCCTTTGGCTCTCTTTATCTGGCCCAAGTGGAGGAGGGTTGGAGAGGCATAGGAGGGTGGGGGGGTGGCGAGTTGGAACAGTGGTAGGAAGGCATGAGCAGTGGGTGGCTGTGGTGCAAGGGCACGGGTAGCGGCAGGATGGCATAGTGGTTGGAAGGCATGAGTGGCTGTGGCAGGATGGCATGGTGGCAAGAAGGCACTGGTGGCAGTGGTGGGATGTCACAAGTGGCTGTGGTGGGATGGTGGGGGGTTGGCAGAAATTAATTTTACAGCGAGGACAGGGCTGCATTGAGCCCACAATGGAAACCCCTCCCACCTCAGCCCTCCACAACAGTCCTGGTTTCCCATGTGGCCCCTTGGGAAATTTAATCATCCACCTCTGATCTATACCATAGATCCTGAGAGCAAATACACATAAAGTATATTCTGTGCCATTAAAATTTGGATGGCAGGTATTGGAGGATGAGCAGGCCTGGCAGCATCAACAGGACTACAGGATATAGCTGATACCTTTTCATTTTCTTTGTCTGAAGTACTTCATATTTTTTATACTGCTTCTTTGAGTAATTCTACATAAAGTGTAGACTAAGCTCTTACAAAATCCTGTAAACCCAATCATCTCTAATTAAAGGAGAAGGATGAGTGGCACTTTTCTGCCTCATATATCCCATGATCAAATTCAATAGCACTCCTTTCTTAAGCATGGGTTTGATATATAGAATAGCTATATAGCAAGCATTTCTGTACCAGTTAATAATTACATTAGACTGAGGGAATCTAACTTACTCAAAATCTGCTGCTTTCTTCAGTCCAGTGCCTACTAACAGTGTTGTAACAAATCCAGTTCAGTACAGCTAAACAGCACCAATTTGGAAAGGTTGGTCTCTTTCCAGCCTTTCCAGATAGCATATATGAAAACATAAGCTGGGATCTGGAAAGTCTCTTTGTTAAACCAAAGTTCATACAAGGACTTCCTCCTCAGCATATTCTTTTCTCTTCTGGAGTACCTCTGGACCTACCTCCAGAATTGTTCTTTGAAAGTTCAGTAGTGATTGCTAAAGCAAAAGGGGAGAGTTTGTAAATCTCTATTATATAAACTTGTGACTAAAATGTTTTCTTGAATTAAACTAATTCATAAGCTATTCAAGATTTGATCATTTTGAAAAATCTTTAAATCATCTGTCTCTAATTTGATTTTCTTGAGATTTATTGGACTATAGTTTGTATCATTATCCAGTCAACATGGCTATGAAAGTAAAAATTGTTGTAATCTGATAAATCTGGAGACTGCCAGTTTGGGAAAAAGCAATTTAAATCTACAATTCCAAATAGCCTGTGACTGTATCTTGTTAGAACTGTGAAGCTCTTTGGATTCAAATGGAAAGAGTTGCTTTGAATACATGAAGGTCCATATACAGTACACCTCTGCAACTTCTTTAAAGCAACTGATTCTGTTCCTTGCAAGTCATCTTTGTAAATGGAAAAGATTGTAGCCAGTCAGAACTATCCATACTGGATTCCAGAGTCTGCCAATTCTGCTGTCTACTATATGAGGATTGGCTGCATTTTCAGCTAGCTAGAATCTCAGGTCTTCCTAGGTCTGAGATCAAAAAAAGCAGTATACTGACTGTTTTATCTACAGCCACCTACTATTCTTTCACTCAACCTATAAATGTGTAAGAATTTTTTTTCATAATTGGCAAACAATAAATGGTTTAGCAATTAACTTGGAACTTAAGAACAGTCAGCCAACTTAGTTTTACTGTAAGCTTCCATGAATAGATGTTGAAAGCAGCCAAGTAGTTGCTTTTAATGTTTTCCAAGTAAATGTGCAGCATTATTTCTGTTCTTTCAGAATTAATGTTCAATTATTACAATTCTTAAGTTCTTTCAGACAACAGTCTTTTCTACCACATTTAAAATAAAATGTTATTAATACAGTGATGCCTCACAAGACGAGACTAATCCGTTCTGGAAGAATGCTCTTAGCACGAAATGCTTGTAAAGTGAAACGAGGTTTCCCGTTGAAAACAATAGAAAATCGGACAATCCATTCCATGCCCCCAAAAATATTCACCAAAAAATCATTTTCAATGGAATTTAATGTTGAAATGATTGTCCCTAACATCTGAAACAAGTAACCATGATTAACACACGATATAAAGTAGAAATAGATCAAACTAACCAGCACTTCCAGATCTGCTTTGAGGCAGGTTCTGGCCTCAGCTGCTGCTTGCTGGCTCAGAGGATCTGCTGCCGTCACAGATCCTTTAAAAGGGCCTTTTTTCCCTCAGCTTTTCCGGAAGGATTTGTTGTGGGCAGTTTGGAAGCGCTTCTGGCCTCCATACTATGAGGGGAGAAGTGACGAGGGGGGATTTCTGCTTTATTTGGGGCAAGGACAAGGACAATTTCTGCTTTGTGTGTGTGTGCATGCACGCTTTGAGAATATCCCGGGGCAAAGGAGAGGAGGGGAGGGGGAGGGGACTTCCTGGAGATTGAATCAGGAATCTGAAGTCTCCGAGTTCTCTCTCTTGAATGCCTTTCACTTAATTTACGCTGTTTACGCAGCAAGAGAGGAAAGCTCCGTTGTGAGATTTCCCACATGAGCTCATCGCACGGTGCTCATTGCGATCAGGAACGTCGACCTGCACATTGAGGTAGCATAGGCAGAACGCATGCACGCTGCCGCCCATATGGGAATGGAGTAAACTGCACGTGGCAGAGTCAGCAGAAAGCGCATGCGCACTTGCTGCATCGGCAAAACTCTCGTGCAGGGTTGCTGTCTGCAACAATGAAGTAAAACACCCGGTATCAGAACGCGCACGCACGCTTGCTATGTTGGCAGAACTCTCGCGTGGAGTTGCTGCCTGAATGGGAAATACAGAGTGCGCTTACTGATGATGCGCAAGGTACGGCATGAAGGTAGTCACAAACTCTTGAGTCGCGGCTCGTCTAGCGGAATAAATTTGATTAATTTTTTTGCTCGTCCTTTGCGAGTTTCTCGTCTTGTGAGGTACCACTGTATATATAAAAAAATTGTAATCATCCCCTCCTTGTCAGAACTTAGTTCAGCTGGTTTCTGATGTATTAATGTTCAAATCCATACCTCTCACTGTATCATTCAAAATATTTCATGCAAGCAAATTCTCCTAGACGGCTGAATCTACTTAACTATAAGATGTAGTATAGTTGATGCCCTTCAGGTCCTAGTTGTAGAGCATTCTCATGCTGCAGGATCTAGGAGATGTGCTTACCCTATAGCATAGAATTTCTCCACAATCTGTTTGGCCCTGATCCTCTGTGCTTTCATAAAATTGTAAAATCTTAGGTACGTTAAAAAGTATACTCATTCTTCTCCCCACCCACATACCTCTAATATCATTAATAAGCATTCTTCATACATTGCTTATAAATACTAAATAACCAAGGGGACATCGCATCTTCCATTTTTCTCTCTGCTCAAACTTCAATAACTATTCAATTTATTCTCATGCATGCAATATATTTAATTATCTGCTGCCTTAGTCTAAGAGGGTTCTTTATTATTCTATTGTGTATTACTTCTTAGATTCTACTGTATATTTGCACAAAGTATTCCATAATTCTAGCCTATTCCTTTATGATATAGTTCACCATGTTTCCCAAACTTTTGTTCTCCTATTCTTATATTTATAAGTGACCTGTTGAAAAGTATGTGTCAGTATACAGCATGTAACTCCTGACATGTGGGCTATGGACAATAATATTTTGACATGCAAGGCAGTTTGTATAGAAGTAACCCTAGCTTACAGAGAATATGTGAGCATGTTTGGGCTAAAACTGAGCTTTAGTTAGGCTTGTGATGTACTGAACAAAATATGTGAAAATTGACTGGTTAACAGAAAATTAATTAGCAGAAAAATGTTGCATGTGGCACAGGTGTTAACTAATTGGTCATCCAGTCTACTTCTTCTCTCCATTACTAAAATGCATTTTAAGAATGACTTGATTCATTCATTATCTAAGTCATAATGTGGATTGTATGGCTTTGGCTAAGAGTACTATATGAACCCAGCCATTTGTGGTTTCTAAATAAAGATTTGTGGCTTAGTGAAATTCAAGAACCCCAGCCAATGTGAACATCTGCTTGTAGGAAAAGATACAGAGATCATCTCTGGTCTCTCACTTGCTTTCTCTCTTCACATCACAAAAGGAGGTAATTGTTACTCATAAAAGCCTCTATTCCCAATGTTGCATTTTGCAACATACGTATGGAATTCTGATCATTTAGTTTTTGGTCTTCAGGTTGTCCAAAAAAAAACTTTGTGCCAATTTACATATTAAGCAAAATAAACAACCTAAACTATTTTCCTGGACTGTATCATTCCAAAGTATATTTCCAATCTAACACCACTACCACAACCTATTTTTAGCATGTTCAAAATTAGTGTATCAATGAAAAGTCCTTCTTCCACCTATTTTGTTTCAAGGTTTCTAACAGGAAAACATTTGATTAATATTATTCCTACGTACATGCCAATGATCTGTCTGCTGTAGGAATTGATTAGGCTTAAGAAAACAGTTATTACCAAATTATGCTGAATATATCATGCAGCTCTTACAACCCAGTCTAGATTGGTATCTGGGATGAATCATAGAAGATAATACAAGGAAGAATAAGGAAACTTTGTGCTTAGCAATATGTGCAAGCTTTACTGCACAACCATGATGCAGATCTATCATTCACAAGTGAGCTTTGTTCTGATCTACCAAAGCTACATTCACCCTGAGACTGGGGAGGGGGTTGTTTGTTTAATTGATGGTTTCTTCGGGTGATTGTTTTTGTATCCTCTGGTCTAACAACCCCAAAAATAATGTGGTAACTCTAGCTCAGTATTTAATGCAGTTGCCAAGTTATTTTGTAATCTCCCAGGAGATTTTCCAGTGAGGCAATCCTGAAATAATTGAAGGTCACATTAAATATCAAGGTAAACCAGCTGTATCTCTTTCACCACTGAATTCACCAAAAAGGTATTAAAGTCATAGGCATATTTTGTGAAGCCTGAACACATCAGTTCAGATTCTGCAATTTTGAGATTAGTCAACCAAGCAGGACAAAGAAGAGGATTCCGCAATATTTATTTTTAGCAACTTCATATTTTTTATCTTCCACAATGGTAAATTGTAACTATTCCATTTTATTCTTTTGCTCGTGTTCTTCTCTGCTTTGACTTGACAAGAATCAAACGTCTTGAAAATATGTTAACATGTTTGCATTCCTGCAAGAGACACAACAGAAGAAGCCCTTGATAAATTTTATGACAGACTGCAAGAAGTACTAAATGCAGAAATTGAAGAACTGGACGAATCTGGAATCAGAGAGAGACATGCATTAGATAAAACACAATAATGGAAGAGACAGGTTAGAGTTATGCAAAGATTATTCATTGTTTATTGCCAAGCAACAAAACACAGATTCTAAACCTAGACATCACTGAAAGCAAATCAACCGTGTAAGAAGAAACAGAAGACAAACACAATCAATCAGCTATGCCACTTCTAGGTATAGTCTCTGGAAATTATAATGAATTATTGGTGTCAAATATGTGAGTTAAATGTAGAAAATTAAAAGAAGTAGGTGTGCAATAAAGCTAAAACATGGAAAACAAATTGCCAGATTATAAAATCAATGTAAGGAACATATTTCATGTGCTTGTGTGTGAAAGTAAACCTGAGAAGTAGCAAAATTGCAATAATTTTTTGCAAACTTTCTTAAAAAGGCAACTGAACTTTCTCTCAAAATCTTTACTACCTACCTTCTGCTTCAGCTTGTTATATGAGAACTCAGAATATCCTGTTTCACTGTTTCCTGACCCCTTTTGAGAAATGTGTATATGTTCCTTACCATTTTTCCTTTTTTCATATCAGACTGAGGAAGACTCCTAGATGGGAGTTGAAATGTTTCTCTGTAACATATAAAAATAAAAGTCCAATTGCCTTTTTAAGAAAGTTTGTAAATTTTTTTTTTGCAATTTTGCTATAAGACATGACATGGATTAATGAGAATATATATAGATATCTAAACCTGAGGAGCCACATGAAGGAAGCCAAACCAAACCTACCTACCTATCCAAAGTTTCAAAGAAGAAATAAGTCAAGTGGAAGGCAGAAAGAGGATTGCTGAACACTAACTTTCCCCATCAAACAAGAAAAGGCAAGGCACACAGTCAAGAGTGTGAACAAATGGAAGAATAAGAAAAAAATATGAGAGGTTTTTTTTGAGAAGGAAAATCCATAGCTAAAGTACAAACCTCCAACAGTAATCTCTGAAGATAATTAATGCACGCAAATAAGATTACAGAAGATGGAATTGAACTAAACCCTTTATAAACAACCTTACAGAATAACTGAAATACTTGCAGAGAAAAAATATATTCAGGAACTGATCCACTAAAAATGAGGTATACAGGAAATTAAACAACTGTCAGATAGAAAAGCATCAGTCACAGATGAAAAACCCATTCAATTGTTTAAACCTGTGGAGAAATGGCAGATAAAGTGAAAACAGCTCTATGTTAACAAAAATAGAACAAGACTTTGGGGCCTCAGAAAATAATGTACTAGATATCCGTATCAAGGAAGCAAGATACAAATGAATCTGCAAATTTTCACTAATTCTTTATGAAAGCAAGGTTTGGCTTATTCTGCTTCATGAGATTTAGAGACTTACATAGAGATCAACATGCAAATGAATAAAAAATTAATGCAGTAAAAGAAATAATGCATTAGTCCAGGGCAACAAAGTTTAAAAAAGTTTTTTAAAAAAAGGGCCACATAAAAATAGATTGCTCCTGGGAGGAAATGATTTAGAAATACATTTCCTGGGAGGAAATCTTTAGGAATAAGATGCAAATGGATATTTGTTTTTGGTGCCTTTGGGTCAGCACTGAATCCTGGCACACACTTGGACAAGTCTTGAAATGGTTTTTCAGAAGTGGTTTGCCATGGCCTGCTTTCTGTGGATGAGAGGGAATGACTGGCCCAAAGTCACCCAGCTGGCTTTGTGCTTCTAGCAGGACTAGAACTCATTCTAGGACTAGAATCCTCTGGTTTCTTAGCTTTTACAGCTATATCAGACTGGCTCAGACTGAATGAGAATCTAGAAAAATATTATTCTTGGCAAAATTGAGGGAAGAGAAGAGAAAAGCAACAGATAAGGTGGATGGGGGTTCAAAGGAATTAGGAGAATGTTCTTAGAAATGGTATGGATTACTCCCGGCATGACAGATCCAAGGCAGCAAGGATTTCTCCATCTAGTCTCCAGGAATCAAACCCAATGCGCTGGAACTTTACTAATCCATTGCTTTCAATGGTTTGATAGCACTGAATGTTACTAGCACTGAACGTTGCTACAACTGAACACTGAGCACTGCTGTCATTCCAACACCCAATTCAATACATTTAAGAATCCAGCAAAAGGAATCAGAAATGGCAAGCTGCAGTTTATAACAAAACAAACTTTGCTAACATTTATCAAGGACTTGTTCTTTCGAACTTTACATCAGGATCTGGACTTTTCTCTTCACCATTCATATGAAGACCAAACAATTAATCCATTGGGGGGGATGTCTAATGGGGCTGAGAATAACATCTAAAGATGTAAACTCAAAACTGACCAATTAGGATCCTGGTTGATCTGATTAGAAATCCTCCAGATGATTCCCACACAAAATGTTTAGCTGAGTTATACAAAAATCAAGAAACATGTGAATTTGGATGGAGCAGGCCCAGACATGTCTTTTATTCCAAGAAATCCTCTTCTGGATGGGGAAGGTAACCATAAGCATACATGTTATTTATTTGATTTTGAATTAGCATATTACATAAATCCAACCATTTGAAATTTATGTAGCTACCCTCAGTTAAAATATGCCATGGCTTAGTATAACTCACTTAGTATAACTCAGTGTGATTACATCACATTTTCCTTTGATCAGCCTTTCTCACCTGGAACTCGCCATCCAGATGTGCAGGGACAGCCAGTCCCAGAATGATCAGACTAACACTCTAATATACAGTTAGACTATCAAACTCCAGTGGAGGTTCCCATTAATTTCATCTTAATTTCCTCAATAAAGTCATTAATAACAGTATATTTTTTAGGAAACCCCTTCATCCTTGGAGGAGGGAATCAGCTGATAAAGGAGATGAGAGGAGATAAACATGGAGGGCAGAAAGAGGAGAGAGATGTACACATTTGTAAAGGTTGTATACAGTACAATATATCAACTGCATAATTTTTTCCCTCCTTTTCATACCATCAAAGCACAGATTATATCTGATTCCATGGTCTGAACAACTTATCTTGGTACAAAAGCACATAAGATCCCATGCAGATCTTCAAGGCTTCTTTTCTCCCTCCCTGTTCTCCAAGGTACATCTCCTCTTAACAGGATTCCCATGTAAAACATTCTGGATTTCTGGTGTAGGCTTTTATAGCCGCATCAATAAAGCAGCGATGAGTTTTTGGATGAATGGCCATTAGGGTTTTTTTTTTCCTGAGGTTTTGCCAGAAACTCTGGCTGGCATCTTTTCAGAGGCAAAGTGGACTGTCTTGTGGTGTATACAGGCATGGCGCACACACAGCCTCTTTCTAGATTTCCATCAGGACACGTCCAGTGCCATGCAAAATCATCCTGGTGCTGCCCAGGGGAAGGCAGGGTTTTGCATTAAAAATTGCCTAATGAATTAATTAAGTAGAGCACAGTAACAGAAGAAAATAAATGATTTCATGTGGCCCTGGGCAAGAAATGTCAACTGTCAAACCAGTTTTTTTTCTGTGACCAGCCTGTACTATAAAATCTTGCCAGCTGGGAACTAAAGGAGCTGTGCTTCAACCACAGCTAGAGGGCAGCAGATTGAAGAAGGCTGTTTAAATATTAAATAACCACACAATGGTATTCAGAAATTGCATGGAACATGACTTTATTCCACGCTGTGGACCCTTGGCACTAAATTACAATTTTCTTTATGACTCAAGACCACCAGCACTAATACCAGGTTAAATAAATTGGGACGCTTCACTTCTCCCACAAAATTTACAAGGTTTAAGTCTTCAGGACCTAGCTAATTTAGCAGCAGAGCCCCTCTTGGCTTTTTTAATGGCCTTTCCATGAATATTTTAGGTTTTTGTCTTTACAGAATTTTCTGATAACCTCCTTCACCACCCACAAAATTCATTTCCACCAAGCCAAGTAAAACTCCATAAACTCCGTCCCACCAACCCGGTTTATTAAAGCAATGAATGTGAAAAGGCATCCCTTTTGGGACCTGTTTTTAGAGCATTTCTCCCCTGATAAATTACAGTTTATCAGCCCAACGGGAAAAATACATCTATAGCTCTCCACCTAGGCAGGGACTCGCGAAGCATGACAAGAGTTATGCAGCCTGATGTACTTGCAGGTCAAGGAAGGTTCAAACAACTCTCAAAAGAGAAACGGATAAAGGGGAGGAAATCCTGTGCTGGAAAACAACACCTGGTCTCGGAGGACAGGGCTCTTAATCACCACAGAGCATGAACAGTAAGACAAAAAACAAGGTAGCCACGATGACGAGGAGAGTCAGGCCAATGCTCTGCAACATCTTCCCCGCGTCTGTGAAGATCTAGGCCGGCTTCGGTCCCCCGGACCGCGTGAAGACGACAGAGGAGGAGGAAGGAGGCCGCGGCATCCCCGTCGGCTGCGAGGAAGCGAGCAGGCGGGGAAGGAGCAGGGGCAATCGGCCACCTGGCCGCTAGTGAGCGGGAAAAACGGGGGGAGAGCAAGGGCCGCAAGCCCCAGCACCTGCCGCCGCGAGGGCCATGATTTCCCTCGGCTCGGCTCTTCTTTGCTTCCCTGCCCAGCGCTTCGCGCGAGCAATCAAGAGGCGGTGAGTTCCGAAGGAAGAACCGGCGGCGGCGGCGGCATCGGTATCAGTGCTGGTGGGCCCGGTCGTAAGCGAGCGAAGGAGACGAGCAGTTTGACACGGAGGCGTTCAAGAGGCTTTCCGGAGCGACGAAACAAACACACGGCCGAGGACGCTGGGGGAACGACGAGCGGGAGAGGCGGCAGCTGCCCAATCAGAAGCCCCGCGCGGCGTCTGCCTCGTCCGGAACCTTGGACGCCGCCGTTGTTCCCCGCGCAGGAGGAGGCAGGAAGCGGGACTCCGCGCCTACGGCTCCTCCAGGTGCAGAGCGGCCCCTCCGGCCTCGGCAACCCGGCAGCTGCAAAATGAACGGGAGGGAGGGGGAAGGGAATAGATGGGGAAAGCATCGTTTCCTGTCACCCGGATGTGATTCGCCTCCGCGCCGCAAATCTATGGAAACTGTAGTTCGGCTACAGTTTCAATAGCCGGAAAGTGGTGAAATACGGACTTTAATTCCCATCATCCTCTGGAAAGGAAGGCCCGCCCAGGCTGGCCGCGTTCCGATCGGTGGTCATCAATGCAGTCGCGCTCTCAATCGGTTCAAGTGACTCTGAAAGGCGCTTTTTGGAGCTATTTTAAGTCCTTCAGTTTTCCTTTTCTTCGGTGCCCACGTAAAAAAATACACTCATGAGAACTAGTAAAAATGGCAAAAAAAATATGTTTTGCGAAGTTCCTTAAAAAGGCAACTGGACGTTAATTACAAGATGTTATTGGAGACGTTTCGCCTTCTATTGATGGATGGATTGAAAAAGCCTTCCGGATAGAAGGCAAAACGTCTCCACAAAACATCTTGTAATTAACGTCCAGTTGCCTTTTTAAGGAACTTTGCAAAATGTTTGCAATTTTTATTATGACCTGGAATTAATGAGAATAATCATAGATACTCATGAGAACTGAGGGCATCTGAGAAGCTGGGGCTGTAAAGCAAATCTCGAAACGCAACCTGAGCTGGAATAATCAGATGACCACGCGATGGCACAAAACGCAGAGTTTTTGACATCTCTTTGCTGCCGTCTCGTGGTCACCTGCGTTTGTGCAGCTCAGTCGTAGGCAAATCATTTATCATTTAATGGAGAAAAGCCTTGAGATTCTGATACGTTCAGAGTCCAAAATCAAGGCCTCTTTAAAGCATGGGGACTCTCACACACATTGTCATTTGAAATGATCAAATACTGTAAATCAATAATTTCAGTTCAAAGTGCAAAATTAAGCAAAAAATATAACGAGTTACATTCACATCAATTTTACATTGCTGTCGGATGGAACAAAAAAGGAATGTGTGTCTGTTCTATGTTTTGTCTCTGATGCACTAGCTTGATAAAACTGGATAAAATGGTCATTTAAGACAGGAGTCCCCAAAATCATCAGCTCATCGACTCCTTCATAAAGTTTCAGATTGTCCCTTGACCCCCAAACATTTATTATATGAAAATAATTTAATAAATACTACTTTAACTAACAGTACTATGAATAATAATAACAGATAATTCAAGGCTGCTCTCACTGGTGGCTGACCATCCAAACCCTGTCTTGCTACTAATGCCCTTACACTCAAGACTAGGAACTGGCATGGAGCTGTACAAAGCCCCTCAAAGTTTAACTGATCCCAATCAAAATCTTCTATAATTTATTGCCATTTATTGACCCCCTTTGCACCCTTGGCCATTTATCAACCCTTTGGATAGTCCCAATGACCTTTGGAAGTCAATATTGACCCTCTCCAATGATGAGAATATTGGCTGAGAACACCTGAGAACATTAGCTGGAAGGCAGATTCTGGCTGGTGCAATGTCCATGGATCAAAGTATCACATGCGCTTTGGATGGCAATCCCTTGTGAGTAAATTGCAGAAACAGAAAGGGTTTTGCAGTTGGCTTGGGAGTTGAACTGCTGGGAGTTCTGGGATTTCATCTGTGCTGCTAAATGTGGTAGAGCCAACATGGATATTAAGTTCTGCCTTCTACATTTCTTAATCACTTTGGGAAGTAATTAATTTACAGATAATACATATTTCCTCTGCCACAAAGATAAAATTCCTTGCAGTAAATTCACCACAAAAAAAGAAAAAGAAAGAGAGACTTTGGTTAAAGATTCAAGAATCCTTTCAAACTTAAAAAGAGAAGATTTAAGAAAGCTTTCAAATGGATAAGGGGGCAATCTTTTTGTTCTAATTTTTATTTTTATCATTTTTACTTTTGACCAAAATGCTGTGGTATACATAAGTGCTTTGCACTAAGACCATTAAAGAGACCAGTGCTGCATTGGAATGCTTACTGTTTATTCTTAAAGAGTGAATTTAAGTGGCAGAGTCTACCTAAAAAAAGATAAGATAAAGAAATAGACTGTGACATTTGGTTGCCATGGAGATGTAATGACTGAAGTTACAAAAAACTATCAAAATGAATGTGTCAAAACCACAAAAAAAATAAGGAAAAAATAAGAAGCTTGTCTTTTTCTTTTGCCTGCTGGAGACACCTTCCCTTAGAATTAATATCAGAAAAATTGCTACTAGAAAAATGGCAAAAGAGGGCAGGAGGGCTCATTAAAGCAACCTTCAGAAAAAATAGATACACAATATATACTTCAGAAATTATTTGAACGGAAAGGGAAATAAAATGGATGCTTCTGAAAAAAAGAATAAATGAAAGATTTGTAAAGTTGAGAGATGAAAGAGAATATTGAAAGACAGAGACTCAAGGCAGAGAGTTGGAAAGAGGAAGATTGGGTCTACCACATTTGAAAACATACTTTGTTGCTTGCTGTTCATTGATCAGATGCCATCAGGTCAGTGTCAATTCTTAGCAAGTGCACAGATAGACCTTTTCCATGATGATCTCTTCCCAACCTGACCCTTCATGTCTCCTAATAGCATACCCATTTCTGCTGCATTATATTCAATCCACCTTGCTGCTGATCACCCAATTCTTCCCTTTCTCCACTTTTTCCACCATGGTAGATTTCTCAAGGGAGTTGGATCTTCACATAATATGCCCAAAATATAACTTGGGTCTGGTCATTTGTACCTTATTTATTTCTTTGGGTCTTCATGACAGTGGAGTCTTGTCCAATTACCAAAGTTTAAAAGCAACAATTCTTCAAACATTAACTTTCCCTCTCATAGAGTATGTCAGGGAAAACCATTGCCTTTAAAATTCTAAACCATATTAAAATATGATACATGAGTTACTTTTCCAAGGTCTTAATTTGTGCCCTATCAAGTGCTAATCTTAATGTTAATAATCATACCTAAAGGTAGAAGCTATCCATTAATTCAATGTCTTCACTGTCAATAACAGAAATGTATTTTGGAGGTACCATTGGATTCAATGTGTTGGAAATGGCTTAGGACTACACTCAGTGATTTATAGATATCCATTATTCTTTTCCTTTTCAAGATAAACAAAATGATGCAAAATTCAGAAAAGGAATAGGAAATGTTTAAATCAAGTTTTAAAGCACTAAGATAAAAAAGAAAATGTAACTAAAATTAGTTTGCACTAAAACTATTCTCTATGCAGCATGTTTCCATATCTTTTATTTCTTAGTTTCCACCACATCAATGGACTGATTATATCTTACATTTTGTCCATTAAACTTATTTCTCTCTTTTCCAGGCTCTTAACAACTCATCAAGATACAAGTTCTTAGTCTTCTCATTCTTTTCCCTACTATTTGTGCATATGAGTTTGCACTCTTATTTTTCTTGCCACTTGTTCATTTGTTTTACAAGCTTCTCAGTAAAAGTTTTACTATCACCTCTCTGTGTATTTGTGTATGCTTGGTCTGGGATAGGACAACCTGAAAATAATCACTCTCTGAGCAATCCCTTTGTTGTATAGTTTCTTTTATTAGCTGAGATCAAAATTGATAATCCTTAACTTGCTATTCGATATAGAATCTGGAAAAGGAGGAGAATAAATATCTGGAAATATCTCCTATAATAAAATGTTAAATTCTGACAGGTATTGTTCAAAAACAGGTGTCCACCAATTTATACTGCCACCCAGCAATATTCCAAGAGGTGGCTTTTATATAAACTGGAGCCTTAGGAGTGAAAAGTTGGTGGCCACCTCAGTTGGTGGCATTCGAAGTGTTATATTCTTGTCTAAATGCAAGAAGACACACTGATGATATTATTCAAATGTTCTCATTGGAATAGGAATCATTAGTAGGCAGGAACTTTGGATTAATATCAGTTAGTTTGCTATCTCTGGGCCTGGCTGGACTTGAAAGCTGGAGATCTTCTATGTGCACTTGACAGAACTTCCTTTTGTCCCCTTCTATGATGTAGGCCATCAAATAAACAGAATGAAACATACTGTCATTATCTGAAATTGAACAAGATGGAATACATTTGGGCTGTTTCAGGGTAGAAGATCGTGTGGATCTGCTGGAGTGTTGTTTGCTTTCCTTCTTTGGCAGAGTTATTTGATTGCAGGATTCAGAGAGTTTATTATAATTTTCTGCAGAGTTACTGTCAGATGAGAGGTCCAAAATTAAAGGTTTGGCTGTGTTCAGGTTAACAATAGTATTTATTTATTTCAGTTCATCCAGTAATTTTAGTACAGTATTTCTTTTCAGTTTGGTAAGGCTTCAGAAAAGCTCTGTTTCTTGAATTTCATCAGTGCTGTGTTTTTTTTCAATTTTTCTCAGTGTGATTGAGAGGTGCCTTCTCAAGGATATAAAGGATAAAAAAATAAAAAAGATAAAAAGATAAAAGGATACCTTTTCTGCCATGGTACCTGCCCTTTGGAACATCATTCCACCAGTGGTGAGGTCAGCCGCCACCCTTCTGGAAAAATCTAAAGACACGGCTCTCCTTGGGGACCAGATAGCCATGTGTCCTCAGTGAGGTGGTCTTTGTCTGAGGGCTTCACCTTTTTCTACTCCCCGCATCTTGTTCTTTTTATTTCACTATTTTTATTTTTTATGATTGTATTTTGTATTTTGTTTGTATTTTTATATTGTTGTATTTTTGTTTCTATTGATTTTTACAGTTATTCTGTTGTGAGTGACCCAGAGTTGTTTATAATGAGTTGGGAGGCAAACAGATTTAATAAATAAATACTAAAGGTGCTGGGTTGCTGTGGTTTTTAACATTTGGCATGCTACTTGTAGCATAAGGCAGGGTAATCGAAGCCTGAGATATTAAAACCAAAGAATGCAGCCCTTTTTCCCACTCTCATAAAATGTGCAATTGATATATCTGAAAAGTACAGAGAAAATATTTCATTTTGAACTGCATGTAGGAGATGATGGAATGGTTAAAATGCAATTAATGCCAGACCCCTAAAACCAAGAAAGAAAGACACATGGTGATTCTCCCCAGCACATTTTTTAATTGTTTCACACCTATAGAGAAAATATTGTACAACTGTAGCAACCTACATTTTCAGTGCATGCAAATTGAAAAAACCTGCCTGTAGAGATGTCCATTGAAAAGGGATCAGAAGGAGTCATTCTTGGGTGGGAGAGCTCCCCTTCCTATGGAATAGCTTGCCCCTGAAGAAAATAGTGGTCCTTTCCTTCATGGGGTTCCAGAGAACCATTAAATCCAAGCTGTTTTGAAAGGCTTTCAACACTGGTTAGAAAATGTCAACAAATATTGACAAAGGATATTACTGCATTGTGCTGCTTTTATTATTTTATATTATCAATACTGTATAAGTATTCACGCTGTGAACAGTGTAGATTTGATTGTAACTATGGCAAGATAAAATCTAATTAGGAAAATAAATAAGTAAAACGACTCTTCCATCCTTAACTCTATTTTTTTGGGCTAAATAAAGATTGCTTCCATGCAATTTGGGGGGTAAACTTGGTGGCATTGTTTGCTACCACATTCCACTGACAAGTCAGGAGCAGGTACAGGGGAACACATAGAAGCTTCACAGGGACTCCAAGATTCCTCATCCACACTTTACAAAATAACATGTATTCTATTACTGATTATTTATTTTACAAAGAAGGATTGATCAGTGTGTATACAAGTATAATAAACATTAGCATGGTAACTCGTAATGGCCATTTTCTTTGGGGTAGTGAAAAGGAGGGAGAGTTCAAGGAGAAGAGAGTTGTGTGGGTGAGACAAATGGCTGGTTCTATTTATTTGAGTCATATCCAGAAGTCCAAAACAGTTCTAGCTGCACAGATAAGAACCATTGAAATAAACCATATGACAATGATATTTTGCAGTTCTGCCAACCCAAAGAGAAAATTCAATTATTGGTGTCTAATTTTGTTGAAAACAGAATCCAAAACCAGTTTTTTTGTGCATTGTCAGTGATTTTGTGCAGAAGAGGATGGGACAGGCATAAGTCACTGAGTTGGAAAGCCTTTTTGTGCAGTAAGCTTAGATGCAATTAGACAATAAGCAATCACAGTTTTTCTGTTGTTACATAATAGTCCAGAGGATAGGCAAAATCCTAGTAGAAATCCTTAGTACTGTATCCCCTAAGCACAATTCCACATGACCAGCCATTCTATTGCTGAAATCTAATTTCAAAACTGTTAGAAGGGCTTGAATGAATTATTCTTACCATTTTGTCAGCCAATCAGAAAGTGTTCTTTCTGGTCAATAAACCAGCGGAGATACTAGCCACTCAATGGTCAGCTACAGGTCAGTTACTGAGTTCCTCACTGCACTCCTTTGTCCAACCCCCCTCCTCTGAAAAAAGATTAAAGGAAAACAAATCTGAAGTGACTTATCTGTTCACTATGATGGCATATGTCCTATATGCCCCTTTATCATGCATCTTGCAATGCCATCTGTTGCAGAGTTCCCCGTTTCATTTTTTTAAACAATAAACCTCATAGTCAGGAAGATGTGACCAAGTGCAATGAAAAGGACATACAGCCAATATTGAACAATAATCAGGAGATTCAGTCCCTGCTGTAAGCAACTTTGAAGCCAGAGATGTTCATGCATTTCCAGATATCTTTTGTTATCTGCGAGCGGAATGCCTCATTTATTGGCAGTTTTAACCACAATGATCCACTATAAGATCATAAGCTTTCCTATAAGTAACTCCGCTCATTGGCATTTTCTCAGGTGACGAAAAGTTGATTTTTCTGTTGAAAAGGCACTACTATTAGGAGCCATAATTTGCTTTTTATGGACAGACCTGCTCAGCATGTTCTCCCCTTCCCCCCACTTATACCTGTGCTCAGATATCATATCTATGTTCAATCAGCAATTGTAGACTTCTGCAATTTCAATAGAACTGTAACCTTTTTCAATTTCTCTCTCCCATTCTCTCTCTCTCAATACTCCATTGTGGTTTACATCCTCTTTGTGAAATTTCTAATATGCTGCTGAATACATCTTTTGCAAGTGATCTTCATTCCCTGCATCTCCACATCATTTAAAAGGGTTTCTGTAAGACAGGTTTTACTGTTATACTATGGTACCAAATTTGTAGCCACTCAGAAAGGCTTTCCTCTACAAGGGAACACATCCCCAGAATGATCCTGATCTGCAATTGTACTTATACTCTTGCTGAGGTATCTATAACATACCAAGAGTCTTTGCTATGCACTGCGAATGGAGCACCTTGATGCCATTTTACACCATAAATTCCTTTATGTTAGCCAACGATGATTGAAAGATGATTGAAAGTACTGTTTGTGGCCAACAGAGGAAAGACTCTCAAGAGCCAACAGAGTGGTGGAGACAAATTTTCCACCTTCAGAGACAGGTCTGCGAGGGTTCGGGTACTTCCTCCATGACTGCATTATAGGGAATAAATTGTACCAAATGGTAACAATTTCAGAATAATTAATTCAAATTAAGGGGATGCTCTGTAAATATGCACCTCGGTCAACATCAACATCAACGAAATGATCAACATCAACGAAATTAAGAAGGCCTGGAGCGTAGGGATGAAACACCACCAGGAAATAACCGCGCTCACAGGGGATCCAAGCAGGCGTCTGCTCGACGCTTGCGGCACTTCCATGATCCTCGCTTGCCGGGAGGGAGCTTTGGAAGGGATGCAGCCTCGGGTGCTTTCGTGGGAGCGGCGACGAGCAAAGGGAAGGTTTGGAAGGGGCGCGGGAGCAGCCGCTGCCCCGGCCGCTCTCCACGCGCTCCGACTGGCAGAGCGATCCTCCGCCCGGCGCTTCGGCAGCGCAGCTCACGGGGACGCCGCAGCGGCTCGGGCACGGCAGCCGCGAGACACTGCGACCCCCCGCCGGCACCTCGAAGCGCAGTGCTCGGGCGAAGACCCTTCCTCCCCACCGTCGCCCCTCCCTC
>JANHZU010009521.1:21874-34186 GCA_032468055.1 Acrochordus granulatus | reverse complement strand
CATCACAGGCCGAGACCAACTGCTCCAAACCGAACCCAAAAGGTCCGGCCGCCGAACAGCTGATCCCGACCAAGCGATGGCCCACAGCTCCCAGCTCAATCCGGCCAAGCCCGTCTTCCGAGACGAGGCCAAGTGCAAGTCATGGACGCAGTCCCACAGCAGCCGCTGTTCACGCTGCTGCCCCACCAAGCTCCTGGCTCCGCTGGCTCCACTGGCTCCGCTGGGCACTCCCACAAGACCTCGGCCGCCGGCACCATCCCCAGCATTGTCTCACAGGCCCCGCTGCTCCCTCGGACTCTCCGCGAAGAACAACCGGGCCAGGACCGCCGCCACTCTAAGCCGGCCTCGAGGCCCTCACGAGGCCTCCAATGCGTCAGCAATTCCCGGGGATACTCTCCCTCTGAGGCCGCCGGCCATAAGAGCACAACCCCCGGAGCCCGCTCAGCTCCAGGCAGCCGGCATCCACACCAGAAAGATCAAACAATGGCGGGGGAGGAAAAAGAGGATAAAGCCGGCCCCTCAATCTTCCTCAGGTTATGGTCGGAGCTCCATGCTCCACACCCACTTTCCCCCTCTGAGTCCTAGTTAAAGTGTAAGTTCAAGAGAAATCTTCTGATTCTTTTTGGCAAAAATGTTTATCAAAGGATTGTGTGTTGGGAGAACATTGCTCTTTCAGTGAGAACTGAAAGCACGCACTTTTCACTTGGCACACCGAAAATGAAGTTCCAGTTAAATTCAACGGAACAATGGAATCAATGTTTGCAGCCAGAATCAGGTTTTTAAGAACATGGACCATCAACTCCTCTTGCCTTGTGACCCTGGATTTCAAAGATTCTTTTTGCATTGTTTTTAGCTCCTAAAACCCAAAAGAAGATTGTGAATGGTGATTCAGTATGTTGATTCTTTGTTGATTCATTTTTATGTGCTGATAATCTCTGACCATGCACAAAGCATAGAGCATGCACCATTTCTTCATTGGGACAACCTGTGTTTTGAGTAGTGTGGAAAACCTCAGATTACCCAGGAGACTCTTATTGACCTGAGTTTTCAACTTTTACCAGCATATTTTTCCAGTTAAAACAAACACTCATAAAGGGGGGTGAAGATAGAAGCTGCTACAGCAATTTTCTTTTGTTTCGGTGCTTTGTTTGGCAAATGACTTATTCTTTCTCTCACTGGAGGAAAGTTTGTACTGTCAACTAGTTTCGATGTTTTCCGGGTCTTCAATACACCAATTTGCATGCCCCATGAAGTTTGTCTTTAGGCCCAACCTACTTTTCAATGACTCTTACAAAAGGTCTGCTATATTTAGCTACTTTTTACAATACAGACATGAAACTAATGGATTTTTTTTAAAAAAACAGTTTTAATGTGGACTATCAAAACCCAAAATCCACCCTAAAATATTCCTCAATGAAAGTATATTTGGGCAACAATGCCTTAGACTTTGAATTGATCCCAATCCCAGAAGGTATTCATCCTGATCCATGGACAAGTTACTTACAGGCTATGCAATATTTTCAACAGGAGCAACACCAAAACCTTGGGGTGAAAATCATGACCAGACAGACAATATCAGACGACCCCATCGGGTCAGTTGCAAGCAGGAGATTGGTGCTCGTGGGTTAAACTCCACACAGGTGCAATTCAAGATGCTGGTTATCACCTTTAATGGACTACATGTCACAAGACTGAATTATTTGGAGGACCACCACTCTCTCAGAGACGCCTGCTGCCTTTCGTTAAGCAGCTGGGATGACCGTTATGCTTCGGATGAAATTGCTGGGAACATATATTCATAAATGAAATTTGATTATACTCTGTGGCCCAGATTGAATTACACCAGTACAGACTCTCTGTGAATGCTTTTATCATAAAAAGCCATGGTTTACTGAAAGATCCAAGTGATGATATCACAACAAGCAATAGTTAACAAAATGTAGATACTACTGACATTATTTCCTCATCCCTCCCAGGAAATTCTCCCAAATTGATGAGGTAGCACAGCAGAATTGTATGGGTAGGTGAGAATGTAAACTTCACCATTTCAAAGAAATAAAACTTTGAATAGTAGCAGGGAATTCTACAAAGCTGAGGAAACAAACATGTGCTCAAAAACTAATGGATTAAAAATTTGAATTAAAAGGAATACAGTCAGAAAATCTCTTTCAAACACAAAACGTGTTTAGTGAGTCACTTTGATTAAGTGAAACTTTTTTTGTTTCGGCAGCATATACATTTAATAATTGAGAAAGCCTTTTGGATAAAAGGCGAAACGTCTTCGGCTTGAGAAAAATCCAGTCCAGATGCCTGTTTTTTAAACTCTGTTGCGATGCAATTACCCTGGATGAGTGAGAGTCTTACATTTAATAAATAAATAAAAATAAAATAAAATGAACACCAATGTGAATTCCAACCTGGGCAATTGGTGTCACCTGGGACCACTGGAAGACATGCGGAAAAAAGACTGGGGAATTGTTTCTGAATATTGTGACCAGTTACAGCATTTATTATCAGGCATTAATGGACATGTTCTTTCTTCATATGATCATCTTTTTGGAAATGTCACCACATATTCAACGTGCCTCAAAGATAAATATAAATGTGGCCTATGCTTACATTAGTTAGAGATTCTTGTTTCTTATCATATTTTCTCTACAATTAAGATGTGGCCTGAACAGGATAATGTAACATTTTGGGGAAAAGATACAAGCCAAGAGGCCAGCCCCAGAGGCCAAGATGGAGAAAATCTCCACGACCACCATGGACTTCCCCTTAGTGCTCAGGTAGGTGGGGAGGAAGGTGATCCAAACACTGCAAAAGACCAACATGCTAAAAGTAATGAACTTGGCTTCGTTAAAGCTGTCCGGCAATTTCCTAGCCAGAAAGGCCACCATAAAAGTGATGAGGGCCAGCAAACCCAGATAGGTGAGGACAGTGTAAAACATGGAAGCTGAGCCTTCTTGACATTCCAAGATGGTCTCTCCTCTCAACGAGTGGAAGTCCATATTTGGAAAAGGGGGAGAGGTTACCAGCCAGGTGGCACAAAGAACTGCTTGGATCAGGAGACAGGCAAAGACAATGGAGTTGGTCAGTGGTTTTCCTAAGAATTTTCTGGTCCTGTTCCCCGGTTTGGTAGCCATGAATGCCAGAACCACCACCACTGTTTTTGCCAACACAGAGGAAACTGCGAGGGAAAAGAGAACGGCAAAGGCAGTTTGTCGGAAGAGACAGGTGAGCTTCCCAGGTTGCCCAATGAAGAGGAAGGAGCAGAGGAAGCAGAGCAGCAGGGAGACCAGAAGGATGTATGTGAGGTCTCGGTTGTTGGCCTTGACAATCGGTGTGTCCCGATACTTAAGGAAAATTAACAGAATTGCAAATGTGATCACACAGAGAGAAAGAGCGAGAGAAACTAAAGCATATCCCAGCGTGTCTTGATAGCTGAGGAAGTGGATCCTCTTGGCCATGCAGTGATCCTTGTCCTTGTTGGGATATTGGTCTTCTGGGCAGGGGTCACAGTGGGCTGCATCTGAAATCAAGAGTCTTTGTCTAAGACTTTCAGGGGTACCTGCTGTGAGTATTATTCATCCCATAAGGATGACATGACTGCCCCCTTTCTGTTGTGACCAATCCACAAAGATGGTGATGGAATGATCCACCAAGCACTTAATGGGCATCAAAAAAGTGTAAATCATCTTTCATTTAGGATGACCCCAGGTATAGTCTAGCTTGAGACAAAGATCTCTTCAGCTCCAGTTGGTCAGGTCAGTTTGCAAGGGGAAGGGGGGAATGTCCCTCTCCAGTCACTGGGCACTTCCATGATCACTATGGTTTTAGAGTGAGAGATTGCCAACATTTCCATTTTATCCTGGAACCCCCAAAAGACTCAAAGATTGTCAGTGATAAAGCCGCTCGTTTGGGAGTACATACCTTATATGTGTGTGCTGACAAGATGATAAAAAGAGAGAAAAGAAGACATACAACTGTGCACTGAGTGTTCTGAGAAGGAAAGGTCTCTTTTCTTCATCAAAAGTGATCTATATGGAAAGTGGTTACAGGAGGGAGAGGGGAAAGAAAGATCCAGAGGCACAACAGCACTGAGAGCCCTCTGGATAATTTGTCTCTTTTGCACTTCAGAACCATTCATTCAGGCTTTTATTTTTTCAGAAAGATTTAGAAGACACAGAGAGAAGAATCAATTTTTTCTCCAGCAGCTCTTTCAATTTCCTGGGAGACTGAAAGTGCTGAAAGAAGAACCGTAACATAAGTAATAAAAATTAAAGCTGGAATCACACACCCACTCGTAGAGGGAAGCATTGCTGCTGGGGTTTCCTGGTGGGATGTGGGAGTAGGATGGAAAAGGTTAGCAGAAGCCAATAAATTGTGCTTGGAAACGACCCAGCATTAAATTGCTGAGGAGCAGGAAAGGTGGCCTCTCAAGACAGGACAGTTTAAAACCATAAACTGAAAGGCTCCACTGAAAACTATGAATAGTTTGAAGTATATCAATCCTACAAAAAACGAGAAAAATTAATATTTGAATCTACTGAATGGGTGTCCTTTATCTTGGAACGTGGACATGTGAAGTGTGCTCTACCTGTCTGATTGGAAACGGTCCCTTCTGGACAAGGGGCACATTGGTAGCAGCAAACCGGCTTGCCCTCTGGAACGCTTCTCCTCTCTCCTGCAGGGCACCTCTTCATGCCACACCTGGCAAAGGGCACCTTCCAAAAGAGAAAGAGAAGTGTCTGAGACGGTCTGTGCAATGATCATGCTTCAGTTATTCATTCCACCTTCCTATTTCCATCTTCAGAAGATCTTTAGAAGAACCGGTTCACCACCCTGCAAGATAACAGGAAAGAGCTCCTGGGGCATTCCGATCAGTGACACTCCCAACCCACAAAGTAATGCTGGAGATTGGAACTGGCACCTCAGCTTACAAAAGAAGGCTTGTGATATTGAGCTACAGCTTTTCTAAGATAAGGAATTGTGAGGATCCCATTCAGTGGGAATGGCCATGGACATCTCTGTGGTTTGCCCAAATGGAATCCTGGGTTTCAAAAAGGGGGTTTTCCCAATTCCGACGTTTGTTAGACCTGACACAAAGAAGACCTCAAATGTATTACATGTAAATCAGGTTTTCACCAGATGACCGCCATATTTTCTGACTCAATAGACCTGTTTCCCACTTAGCAATATGTTCTGCATCCCCAAGAGAGAATGAATCCTTCCCTCAAATTACAACAGTTCCTTCCAGCTCACCTTTGTGGCCCAGACAATTGCAGTGGAGTTAATGCTGAAATCCTGGCCTGAGGGGAGCGAGGGATCTATTTGCCCAACTTTCACAGGGGCAAAAGATTGATTGGGGAGGAGAACCCAGTTGATAAGATCATAACGAGCAGATCCCAGGCCATTTTCGGAGAAGGAGACCTCATCTCCAGCACTGTTGTTGAACTGGACATTCCTCAAACAGGTAAGAATCTGAAAGAGAATAATCTTCAGAAACTGGGACACTTGGCTGAAAGACACACATGAGAAATCATGGCTTTTATCATTCTCAGATGGCCGTTATCGAAGCAGATGGGTGTATCTCTGAGAAGCTAGTGGAGCACCCTTGGTGGAGAACTGAGCAATCAGGAATAAACCAAGTACTTGTCTCTTTCCTCATCATTCAGCGCTTCTATCCTGCACATTCTTTAATTCCAGATTTTCCTGAAATGAGACCTGCACATAAAGGTTTTAACACCATATGCCAAATTCATTGTAGGTTTCGCTCCTGTTATACTTGGTTGTATACATTTTTAACGCTTGCTTTGGAACAAGATCTTGTAAATGACAAAGTTATTCTCGGAATGATTCAGTAAGTTTTATCGCAACAGTGTACAATTCCACTGATTTTCTCTTGCTGACAAAGGAAAGAGAAAGCAGGAACCAGGTCTGACCAAATGGGAGGAAGTGTCTGTCTGTTCTGCCACTTCACTGTCCAGGAAGGCCTGCAGTTTAGCCACTGATGCACAAAAGTCTGCTGAATTTCAGAGCAGGAACCCAGTACAGCCAGGTTCAGTCCTGCTACGTGTGCTGTGCTGCTTTCACACAAGCGAAGCAGTGCTCCACATGGCAAACTGAACGAATAGTCACACAGAACGCAAAGCCATCGTAACATAAACTCAAGTTAAAATGGATTGAGTGTCCTTTTACAGTTTGGATTCAGGCTGCATTCTAAGGGAAACTGACACGGTTCTACAAATGCACCCAAATCATCAGCTTGCCCTTGGTGACACCTTGTCCCAAAAATGGTCACCCCCTAAAACTCAGTCAACCATTGAAGGTCTTTCAGGATCTTCTGGGAAGGTCTTTCCTCCATAGATCTTACAGACAACTGGCTTGCTTTTCTTCTCCTTTTCCCCCTCAATATCTTCTCAACAAAACATTATACTTCCTTCATACGACATATTTTTTCATATTTCCTTTTTAAATTTCTTCTGAAACTCAGTAATATGATAGCCGACATACATTTAGTCTGTTCTGCAATGAGATATATAGGCAGCATTTTCTCTAAGGTTCTATGGACAGCATGAAAAGTCACCGAAATTACCTGCCAAGACTGGACATTTGGAATCCTCTTTCCAAGCCTCATCATGGCTGGTCTTGCTCCTGATCCATACACTGCATGTAATGCGTGTGCCACAGCATAAATGGCATTGTAGATATTGTAACTTTCACCTGTCAGGCTTGTTTCAAACACGTAAGAGGGCAGATCCCGTAAATTCTCCTTTCCTGTACATTGCTTGTGGAACCTGTCTGGTTCGTGGAATCTGCAGTTAAAGACCCTTTCCCACCACAGCGGGAGAAAGACGTCTCCTCGTGGGTTCAAAGGGTCTAAAGACACGAGGAAATCCCTGAATTCCAAAATGTCAGCAGTGTGGTCCCTAAAATGCAAAGCGCCATGCAAGGGTGTCATAAATTTTGATCTGTATGGGTATCCTACTGCACCAAAGCTCCAATGGGACGTTATTATCCAAAGTTTCCATAATGATGTTTTTCCAAATGGTACATGATTATTCAAAAAGATCAGTATGCGTGAAACAGCTTCAAAGTCCCCAAAGAGAATAATCACTTCAACTTCAAATGAAATTGTGGAAATGAGATTGAAATCTGATGAATCAACTTGACCAAAATTGAACAATTTCGCGATAGCCAGGCAGATCTCCTTCTCCTTGAACATTGGAATCAGAGATGAGATGAAATGTTCTCCACTGTCATCCTCAGGGGCTACAAGTGCAACCCAGTTCCAGTGGAAATACAGGAGCAGCTGGACTAAACCCACATACTGAGTAAATTCCTTGGGATTGATCTGGAAGAAGGAAGGGTAAACTCTTCTGCCTCCATGAGGGAACTCAAAGCCAACACCCAGCTGGAGAAAGTGAGATTCTTCTTTCAAAGACACAATAGAGTTTTATAGAGACTTTAGATGTCACTATTGTGTGGCTGATTGCCCACCAGTCAGATTGGCTCACTTTGAGTGGCAAACCTAAGCTTGTTCCATTCTTAAGAAGAACCACAACTACATATTTTGCCTGGTTGTCACATGTCACATTTCACAGGAACAAACCAGAACTTGGCATTGCAAATAATCTGCATCGAAATCGTGGCTGCAATTTTGGGAACCATAAATTAGGAAATACTTCCTCTTGGGAGGTACAGCATTTCAGAATTATCTATTATCTGTTTCTATGAAGTGAGATAAAAACATATCTTCATGCGCAATATGTAAACATCAGTTCAACAACCTCATAGATTCTCTAAGTCACATACTTCTGGTTATGATTATGGTTATTTGGTTATTTCGCTTTTGGCTTCTGTTCATGCTTCTGTTGTTTTTCTACCCCATACTGTCTCCAATGGAGCCCCTTACCTGTAGGATCTTGAAGATGCTGAGGACGGAGGCCATCATCCTTGAGGATTTGGAGTTGAGGCCCCCGATGACGGAGAGCAGAGTGTCCTGCCTGTCACACTTGTAACCTGGAACCATTTGGCCTCGTGTGGAGAGCAGGAAGAGGCTGAATAAGAAAATCCTCCTCTCCAAGTGGTGATTGTCATAGATGTGGAAGCCAAGGGTGACGTTGGGGAGGAGAGCCAGATCCTTGTTGACCTCTGTGACTGCAAATACCATGGCCAGGAACTGCTGGTAGTTCTTGGATATGAGGCTACAGTGAGAAAAGCATTGGAGAACAATATAAGTGAGCTGGTGGAGCTGGTCATGCCTGTTTTTGTGTTCTTTCGAACAACAAGCCCCGAGGTTCGCTCTGCTTCTTTGTTTCTTTAGGGATGTTCCTTGAATAGAATGTGATGGCTTTGTGAGAAAGGAAAAAAGACTTTCTGTCCATATCACAGACCGTTTTATACCCCTCTATCATCCCCCCCTTTTTCACTTTTCTCCAGTGGCTCTGATCTTGCCCAATTGCTCTTCGAGCACCCTAATCAATTTGGGCCTCCGTTGGAGCAGTTTCTTTTGGTCTGATAACCATTGCGGTCCACAAGGCCCCAGTTGGGGGCCACAGAATCAATTTACTGAAGGCTAATATCAAAGAGCACCGTGATTCCAAAATTCAGCTTTTTGAAATCATAATCCACTGGAAAAGGATTCAGCTTTTCTTTCCATTTCCCACCACACCGTTCTGTCCAAATTAACATTTTAAGTGAACTTCTCTCGGCCAGCACAGATTCTGATCTGTTGTCCATCCTCACTTTTTATATTGTTTCTCAGCTTCAGGATGAAGAGTTCTGGAAAGATTGAGAATGTTGCCTATTTCATGAGCGTGGCCCTTTCTTGAAAAAGCACAAATATTTGAATTATACGAGGCCTTGCAAACATCACTAGAACAAACATTTCTGAAAGGAGTCCCTGAGCCCACAACAAGGCAAATAATCACCGACATCTTCCCCCTCAAGGTGAAACTTACTCCTTTCCGAAAGGACGTGAGAATAGGTCATTCTGAAAGTCCAGGGCATCAAGGGCAAGAAAGGATTGCAGGTGCAAATTCCCACCAATAATGAGGTCACCAAACCTGTAATAGTCCCATTTTTCCTGGATCTGGAAAGGGTTTGTCAACATACACACAGTTTGCATCCTCTTAGCAGTAGCTGGAGGCAGGAACCAGAAGAAAAGCAGCATCAGCAGAGGCAGTCCAGCCATTCTTGTCACCTTCTCTCCTAGGTGAGAAATCGAGGTTTGTGCAGAAGCTGAACTCACGTAGCACTTGAAATCTCAGCAAGCTGTGCCATCTGGATGGCCTCCGGGCACATTCATATCAACATGCGTCCTCTCACTTGTGTTTGGGCTGTGACCAAAGTAAAAACTAGGATTGGCTGAGTCTCCTGAAGCCCAGGAGTTAGCTCTTTGCAAGACCATGTGTGGGGACAAATCCTACCACCAGCGGGAGAACTCAGAACATGTTTTTAAAAGCAGGTTTTATCTTTGAGGATTATCGTGGGAAGAAATCCACAGGGAATACACTTAGGATTACTGTTCTTCTAATAATTGCAAGGAAATGCAATTGTCCTACCCACTTGATACTACGTTTATTTTGCACAGCAGAATGGAGAAAAACATGTTTGTGTCTCTTGTTGTTAATCCACAAAGCAGATGGACTTGAGAGTCAAGGTGAAATTTTTTATTTGATCTGCATGAAACACAAGATGGAATTTGGCCTAAGCCATAATATATGGCTTATTATCAACACTGTATTAGTGTTGATGGGTTATGGTGGCAAATGACCATCGGTAAATATGAAAAACAATATCTATATTTGGATGGAATGACTGCTTTATTAATACCCACTAGTTCTCATGAAGATAAAGGGAGGCAAGGGAGACTGTGTTCAGACTCAAAAGATTTCTTTCTATAACGTAACAATAAACATAGCATTATCATATTCTGGTTTACTGGTCTCGCTTATTTTAAAGGACTGACATAAAATGAGTGAGGGACATGGGAGATAGGAAAAGTGAGGGGTTCCTTAATTGACCAATAGAGGTTCGTCCACACACGTACAGTTGGCACCCTCCCAGCAGAATTTGGAGGAAGGAACCAGAAGAGCAGCACAGGAGCAGGAGAGGCAGCCCAGTCATACCTGTCACCTTCCCTTCAAGAAGAGGAATCGAGGTTTGTGAAGAAGCTGAACTGTGGGTAATCTTTGCAAATCTCACCAGAATTTTCTTTTTTTTCTCACCAGAATTTTTTCTTCTCATCCCAAAAGAAGTAGGCTGTCCCACCTGGAAGGGTATTGTGGGAAATAAAATATATTTTCTGTTTTTCTCCATTTCTCTCCAGAGGAGATCTGTTTTCTTAAAGGAAGAAAACCTTGAGGGGATAAGTTAAACACATTTATGTGAAAAGTACATCATTTCCAAAGAAAAAACAGTTACATGTTGATTGATGACTCAACTTAGTGACTAGACGGAAGACCCTGATTAGATCAATTATGGGTGATTCCCATTAATGTAGATTAGAAGGAAACTTCAAGAAAACATTGATAGAACCAAAAAAAGGAAAATTGCAAATAAGGGTAAGGGGAAATAGGGGCTTCCTAGGTGGTTCTGATAAGCTGTACACTGGAATACCGATCCAATGGGGAAAGGGAAGAGGGCATGTCTGGCCGGGAATAGGGTATAATTGTATGGAGATCTTCTTGCTAAGGTGTCCACTATACCTGTGTGTAATTTGGCGCACCCGTCTTTGCAAAAACGTTAAATAATTTTTTCTGTGTTCATGCCAAACTCTCTAGTTTTATTTTAAGTTGGAAGCTGGGTTGTTTGTAACAGTTGCAATTGTTTGTTCCCATCAAATCTGTCATGTTGATAGTTTCTTTAACTAAAGAAACGTTTAACTAAAAAAAGTATGTCCAACATAACATACAACATAAAGTATGGCAATTACTTTTCCAGATTTTAAGTACAGTATTATTTACTTTTTGTTGTTTTAATAAAAGAGTTACTTTTTATTGTTTTAATGAAAGTTAGGTGGAAGTTTAAATAAAAGGGTAATATCCCCTGGTTATTGTTTGGTAATGTGCAGGAAATGGATTCTAACATTTTAAGCTGTTATACTTTTATTATTATAAACATAAACTTTTCCTTCACAAAATTACTAGATATTTATAACATTGGTAGCAGTGTGATTTAGCCTTTTTAGAGAGACAAAAATAGGAAAGCTATAAAATATAAAACTTTCCTGAACTGCTGCTCTTTACCAAATGCATAATGCCTTTTTTAATGTCATGAGTATCTATTTCTGTTTTCAGCCATTCACGAGTTGTTGTTATAAGAATAAAGAAATCACTTAAAGGGAAGAGACGTTACTAGGTTATTGCCAGCTCACCATTACAGTAATGTGTTCTCAAGGAGTTGACTGTTTGCCCTGGCAAGCAGTTCCCTTTTGGTGCAATCCTACTGCTTGTTGAACTTATCCTCCCCTTGGCACTAAGAGCAACTCCCTCAGAAAGGGAAGCAGCTACTTTGGCTTGGAAACAGAGCAGGGGGCAAAGGCAGAGCCAAGTATCATTATTTTTCTTCATATATTTCACTCCAACTGCTCTGCACGATGAAACTGCTCGAACCGAGTAGGAGGTTTCACTGCCACCCCATCATTCTATGCAGTAATAAAGTCATGATGACCATAAATAAGTCAGAATAAAACAAGGTCTACAATTACCAAAACGAGGATGCTTTAATGGCAGACCCTTGTGCAGTTTTCGGCTGTTGCACTTTATTATCTTTGTACCCTAAACACCTTTCTTCCTGAAGCTGTGAAACCAAAGTATTGTCTTAATAGTAATAATACAACCTGCAAGGTCATCCCAGAAGTATTTGATAGCATTGTTATTATTATGATCTTTCATAATAATAATAATTTTAATAAAATATTATTAAAATAATATTTTTTAAAAATTATTCTTATTTTAATCACTACAACATAGATAATGGGAGCCAGTTTAGCCCAATGGTTAAAGCACAAGACTAGAAAGTGGAAGACAAGAATCTAGCTGGATAACCTCGGGCCAGTAACTTTCTCTCAGCCTCAGGAAAGAGGCAATAGCAAATCACTTTTTTCTTGCCAGGAAAGCTGCAGGGACTTGCTGAGGCAGTTGAACACAAATAGTAATAAATACAGGTTTTTAAATTTTATACATTTAAATGTTTTATTAGAATCAGTTGATATGGAGGTGCAGTGGCACAGCAGACTAGTGCCGCCAGTTATGCCGACCTGAATAGGCCAGCATTCTGGCAGGTTCGGTCCGCAGCTCCGCATGA
>JANHZU010009521.1:8911-21774 GCA_032468055.1 Acrochordus granulatus | reverse complement strand
TGGATAGATAGCATAGTCAGTGTGATGGGTGTGAGCTTGGGAAGACTCCGGGAGGCAGTGCAAGACAAGGGGGCCTGATGTAATGCAGTCCATGGGGTCACGAAAAGTCAGACATGACTGCGCAACTGAACAACACAACAACAGATATAAAGAGAACAAACACCACTCTCCTCTAGCACTGATGATGTTACCTAATCTAGTCATGAAATGTCTGCAGAAAAGCAATCAGACTAAGAGAGCACTTACAACTCCACAGCTAAATGTTTCTGTTCCTCACATTCAGTTCACTTCCTAAGTGGTTCTCCCATTTATCTTCCCTCCATCTTGATCTTCTTATCCTGCCTTCACTCAGTCTTCACTATCCTGCTTCCAACTGCTCCCTTGATACCAGCAATGCTCCCTTTCCTCTAGAGCAATGTTGTGTGAATGTATTAAGACTGATATACATTAAGATTTACTTCCATAAATTTGTCTCTCTTCAAATGCGGTGTTTTTCCATCAAATTGTCGCACCACAAAATAAATGCCCCTTCTTTCTTTCAGGTTCTTTTGAGAGACTCTCATCACATGCCTCCAACTTTTCATCAAAGTTCATTTCACACAATAGTATGGAGATTCTTAATCATCCAGGTCATGGTGATCATCATACAACCTTCTCTTCCTCCCTACTCTATAAGGAAGAAATCTCAGTGTATTCCATATATTCTCAACCATCCTCCCTCCCTCCCTTTCTTCAATCTACCTGCCCATTGTACCCACTTAATAATAGGCAGAAAAACATACCAAGAATAGCAGGGGCAGGAAGACATCCATTAATATCTTTTCCAAATGATCATATTGATTAATATCATGTTTCTGTAATAAGTTAATAGAGAGTAAAAAATGTGGATCACATAAACTCTAGAATTTAAAAAAACATACCCTAAGAGCCATTTCAATGCAAAGTTAGCAGGAAAATCATCAGAGATTTACAGAAACTAGCATGTTTAAGAACATCGACGACGAGCCCAACCTGACATATTTTGAATGATTCTTCTCATTAAAATGAGAAGGCACTCTCATTTGCTCTCACCAGGCACTCTGGCTGGTTCGATCCACAAGCTCTGCATGACGGGGTGAGCTCCTGTCACTTGCCTCTGGCAAATTGACGGAGAAGCGAGTCGGCATGATGGAGCAGCGAGTCGGCACAAAACTTGCCCATCTTGGGGGCGGAACAAGAGTCTTGGAGGATGCCCCAGATATGAACATCGCCAGCCAGCCAAGGGGGACAGGGTAAATAAAAAGAAATGCATAATCTCTAATCTATGTAAGCCGCAAGGAGTCTCCAGAAATTGGCAGCATAGAAATGTAATTAACAATTAAAATAAAGAAATAAATAAAGTGGTTGGAAATTAATATCCACATCTTTAATGTCAAGGTTTATTTCCATGTTGATATTAGCATCTGACTGGGGACAACTGGCATTAATGGAAAATAAAAGGTTGTCTAGGGGTTTGTTGCTGATTAATAGATACTTTGTGATCAGTCAAATCATTTGATTTCCAATTAAATCAAGGACAAGCCCTCCCTCATTTCATCATTAAAAAAAATCAGATCGAACACAAAAATGTCCCAGAACCAAAAGAAATGTTCCCAATGCCTGCATAAATCAGAGATTCTTGTGCCTCATTATATTCTGTCTACAGTTCAGATCGGGCCTCAGTAGGATAATGTAGCATTTGGGGAAAAAGATAGAAGCCAACAGACCAGCTCCAGAGGCCAAGATGGAGAAGATCTCCACAGCCACCATGGACTTCCCTTTTGTGTTCAGGTAGGTGGGGAGGAATGTGATCCAAACACTGCAGAAGATCAGCATGCTAAAAGTGATGAACTTGGCTTCATTAAAGCTGTCAGGCAATTTCCTAGCAAGAAAGGCTAACATGAAACTGATAAGCGCGAGGAAACCCAGGTAGGTGAGGACAGCATAAAACATCAAAGTTGAGCCTTCCTTACATTCCAAGATGGTCTCTCCTACCAAGGAGTGGAAGTCCAAGTTGGGAAAAGGGGGGGCGGTTAGCAGCCAGGCGGCACAAAGAACTACTTGGAGAAGGGGACATACTAAAACAATGGAGTGGCTCAGTTGTTTTCCAAGGAGTTTCCTTGTCCTGTTCCCTGGTTTGGTAGCCATGAATGCCAGAAGCACCATGACAGTTTTTGCCAAGACAGAGGAAACTGCAAGAGAAAACAAAATGGCAAAGGCGGTTTGTCGGAAGAGACACGTGAGTTTCCCTGGTTGACCAATGAAGAGGAAGCAGCATAGGAAGCAGAGCAGAAGGGAGACCAGGAGGATGTAGGTGAGGTCTCGGTTGTTGGCCTTGACAATCGGTGTATCGTGATGTTTCAGGAAAATCACCAGGACCGAAGATGTGATCAGAGACAGAAAAAGAGTGAGAGAAACTAAAGCGTACCCCAAAGTGTCTTGATAGGCAAGGAAATGGACCTTCTTGGCAATGCAGTAGTCGTTGTCCTTGTTGGGATATTGGTCTTGCGGGCAAGGGTCACAATGTGCAGCATCTGAAAGCAAGAGTCTTTGTGTAAGGATTTCAGGGGCAGCTGCCATGTGCATAACCCCTCCCCCAGTGGTGAAAGATTGTGCCCTTTCCTCTACGGCCAATCCCAAATTCTATCACCTCAGTGGTGATAGAATGACACTCTGTACATTTAATGGTGGAATGAAGCAAATCACCCTTTGGTCATGGTAACTTGGGAATAGATTAGCAAGAGACAAGGATCGTTCCATCTCCAGCTGCCCTGTTCAGGTTGCTGTGGGAAGAAATGCCCTCCTACATCACTGGGCAATGATTTATTTCTCATACTCAAAAACTGTCCATATCCATCACAGGGAGATTCCATTAACCTCTCGCTTTCATTGTCAGAGAGTTGGTCAAATATGTGTGGGTTTTTTCTGCACTTCATGCTGAAATCCCAAAAAACTGATAGAGCCAGAAATTATACTTTTTTCTCTTTTCTGCTGGTATTTGCTGAGAAGATCACAAAATGAGAGAAAAAATACATACAATTGTGCACTGAGGGATGTGAGAGAGAAAGGTGTCCTTGCTTGATCCAAAGCGATTTACAGGGAAGTGAATTACATGAGAGAAAAGCAAGAATGATCCAGAGGCACAACAGCATCGAGAGCACTCTTGATCAACTTCTTTGCTTTGGGCTTCAAATTCAGACTTTCTTTGCAGGGAAGAGTTAGCAGACAAAGAAAAAGACCCTTCTTTTTCTCCCGACCGCTCTATTAATTTCTTGGGAGATTGATAGTGCTGATGGAAGAAACATGCCATGAGTAATTCAAGCTTGAACCACCCCCCTCTCCTTCCGGTTTTGTTGGAAACTATAAATAATTTGTAGCAAGTGAATTCTAAGAGGATAAGAAATCAACACTATGATGTACTGAATGGCTTCCTTTATTCTGGAAGATCTACATTGAAAGTGTACTCTACCTGTCTGTTCAGAAATGGTCCCTTCTGGACAAGGGATGCATTGGTAGCAGCAAACCTGCTGGCTCTCGGGAACACTTCTCCTCTCTCCTGAATGGCACCTCTTCATGCCACATCTGGCAAAGGGCACCTTCTAAAAGAGAAAAGACCAATGCTTGAGATGGTTTAAGCAATGAACATGCTTCACTGAGTTGTTTCCACATTTATATTTTCACCCTCAGAATTTCTTCAAAGGAATTTATTCACAAAACATCAGGAATGGCTCGGGGATTCAGGCCAGTGGCATTTCTGCCATACCAATGGACGTTGGAGATTGGATCTTGGACCTTGCAAGGGAAGGCTTATGACAGCGGGCTACAGTTTTGTAAACCAAACAGGATTCAGTGGAATGGGAATAGCTTGCCTATTCTAATTGCCTCCTCGGTTTCAAACAGAGATTCTTCACAGTGCCAACCCTTCGAGGACCTGCCAGAAATCAGACTTCAAATGTGTCCATGCAATTCAGGTTTTTCCCCAAATGGCTGCTGCATTTTCTTATTCAATAGACCTCTTTCCCAATTCGAAGGATGTTCTTCATCCCCAGGAGAGAATGAATCTTCTCCTGAATTTACAATCCTTCCTTCCAGCTCACCTTCGTAGCCCAGATGATTCTCTCGGAGTTAATGGTGAAATCCCCAGGACCTAGTTGCCCAACTTTCACGGCAGAAAAAGATTTATTTGGGAGGAAAACCCAGTTGAGAAGATCATAAAGTGCAGATTCCAATCCATTTTCTGAGAAGGAGACTTCTTCTCCAGCACTGTTGTTGAACCAGACACTTCTCAAATAGGGAAGAATCTGGAAGAAAAGAGATCTTCAGAAATTGGCCTAAATGGCTGAAAGCACACATGGCACTTCATATCATTCTGTGATGGCCATTATAGTAGGAGACAGGTGTATATCTGAGCAGCTAGAGGGGTTCCCTTGGTGGAGATCTGGGCAATCCAGAGTGACTTCAAATCCTTAACGTTTTTCCCAACACTACAGAAGTTTCTCCTTTTCACTGGGCATTTTCAAGTCCAGTTATACCAAACGATACCTACATCCAAAAATGTGAACCACAGATTCTCATACCGTGGAGTCCTAGAGTCTCTCTGAGCTGGATTGTTTTTCTACAGATGTTTCATGACCAGACTGAGTAACTTCATCACTGAAATGTCTGCAGAAAAACAGTCAAGCTCAGAGTGCACGCAGGACTCCACAATTCAACCCGCGGGACAAATATTCTCTTCTATTAGATTTTTACAGTGTATATATGTGTGTGCATCCATACATACAGACATACAGACATACATATATATATATATTGTGCTTTATTGTGGCTCGGGATCCTGAAATGAGAACTGTGTTTTAGGGATGATTAAATAGTTTTTGTCATAACCGTGTGAAATTGCATTAATTTCTCTAGCTGATGAAAGAAAAAAGCACGAACCAGGTCTGTCTGGGGGGAGCCATGTGGAAGGAATCACCTGCCCTGCTTTGTCCCTTCACTGTACAGATGGTGTAGTATTTCATCTGTCATGCAGAAAATTCTGATAAATTTCAGACTATGATCATATCAGCACCATTTTGAGTCCTGCTCTGTGTGCAGAGGTTGACCGAAGTTGCTTTCACACATCAAGGTGAGCAATGCGAGAAATGGCAAACTCAAGAAATGGAGAGGGGTCACCAGGATGCGAAGCCACAGATCCATAAGGCAAGATTAAAAGAAATTGAGTTGAGTGGTTTTGTACAGGTTGGACTCAGGCTACATCCTGAGGGAAACCGAGATCATTCTGCAGAGGTGCCCACTAGGCTTTCCGCTGACCCGTTGCACCATCTTGCACAAACTCACCCATATTTCATCTTGCTCTAGGCTGACACCTCCTCCCTGGAATATTCACCCCCTGATCTTGCAACCATTGATCATCTCTCAGACTTCATAGGAAGGTCCTTCCTCTCTGGATCTTATGTTAAACTGGTTTGATTTACTTCTCTTTTTCCCTTATTACCTCCTTCCAAAAACATTTAAATCAATCCATGTCATACTTTATTGGTAATTGCTGTTTTAATCTGTTCAGAGATGTATATAGTAGCGGACAGATTTTAATCCGTAATTCAACACATACTGTACATTTGGGAAACTTCCTCTCTCAGGATCTGTGGACCTAATCAAAGTGACAGGCATTACCTGCCATGACTGGACATCTGACATCCTCTTTCCAAGCTTCATTTTGGCTTGTTGGGCTCCAAATCCATACACTGCATGTAATGCATGTGCCACAGCATAAATGGCATTGTAGATATTGTAACTTTCACCCGTCATGCTTGTTGGAAAAACAAAAGCTGGCAGATCCTGCAGATTCTCCTTTCCTGTGCATGCGTTTTCCCTCTTTTGAAAGATTTTGCCTGCTTTGTCGATCTTGCAGCTAAAGACCATTTCCCACCATGCTGGGAGAAAGACATCCCATTGTGGGTTCGAGGGGTCTAAAGACAGGAGGAAATGGCTGAATTCAGAAACCTCACCAAGGTGGTCCCGAAAATGCAAAGCCCCGTGCAAGGGCTTCATATATTGCAACATGTTTTGAGTTTCTATCCCACTAAGTTCACAATGGGAAGCTATGATCCAGACGTTGCGATATGTTTTTCTGTGCTTCTCAAGATAACGAAGAACTGCTTGATAAGTTCTAATACTACTGTAGTCTCCAAAGAGAATAACAACTTCAACATTAAAGAAAGTTTGTAAGATATGATAGGCTGAACCGAGTATTTCAGAAAATTCATCCTCAGATTTGAACATCTTAATGAAAGCCAGACAGATCTCCTTCTCCTTGAGCATTGGTGTCAGAGATGATATGAAATATTCTCCACTGTCATCTTCAAAGGCCAGAAGCCCAACCCAGTTCCACTGGAAATACACCAGTAGCTGGACTAAACCCTCATACTTGGGAAACTCCTTGGGATTAATCCGGAAGAAGGAAGGATAAACCGATCTGCCTCCCTGAGAGAACTCAGAGCCAACACCAAGCTGCAGAAAGTAAGATTCCTCATTCAAAGGCAAACTCAAACTTTAGGTGACTTTAGGGGTCACCATTGTGTTGTTGCTTGCCCCACCAGTTGGGCTGGCTCGCTCTGAGTGAAAGGTTAAGCTGCTTCCCTCCTTAGGAAGAGCCCCCGGTTCCATGTTTTGCCTGGCTGTGACATACCAGAAGCTCAGGGACAAACCATCAGCTTCGTACAGAGAAGAACCTGCACTGAGCAGGAGCGCAGTCTATTCTTACTTTTTGGAAGGAATTTCTCTTAGGTAGCACAGCATTTCAAAATCATCTCATTGCTTATTTATGCTCATTGCTTATGCAGAACACATCTTGAGTATTTAACTGCATAACAGACTCTCTCGGTCACATATTCCTGATGTGCCCCCCACAACACCTTTGGTCCCTTTGTTGGCTTTTATCTTTGCTTCTACAGTTTGCGTACTCACTTCTGCCCCCCTTACCTGCGGGACCTTGAAGATGCTGAAGATGGAGGCCATCTGGCTTGAGAATTTGGAGTTGAGACCACCAACGACAGAGAGCAGAGTGTCCTGCCTGTCACATTTGTATCCTGGATCCATCTGGCCTCGCGTAGAGAGCAGGGAGAGGCTGATTAAGGAAATCCTCCTCTCAGTCTGCTGATTGTGACGGACGTTTAAGCCGAGTGTGATGTTGGGGAGCAGAACCAGATCCTCGTTCACCTCTGTGACCGCAAACACCAAGGCCAGGAACTGCTGGAACTTCATGGGTGTGGTGCTATAGTGAGAAATACATTGGGGAACATCTCTGGAGATTCTCAGTCATGCATGTCCAAATTACTTTAACTACTTTTGAGTAATCGTTTTCGATAAATCGGGGAACATTACAGGAATGCTTGTGTCTGCTGCTGGGGTTTGTCTTTCCTTTTGTGTTTTTCTTTTCAACATGTCCCAAGCTTCATTAGTTTAGTTTTTTTAAAGTTTTTCCTTGATGAAGCTTGGATGGCTTTGAGAAAAGGAGACAAGCCTCTCCATATTCCAGACTATTTATACTCACTTTCACCCCTCCTTCCTTTGTTTTGCTCGAGTGGCTGTAATGTTTCCCAATTATTCCTCTTGCACCCTCATCAATTGCATTCTCTATTAGAGCATCTTCTTCAGGTCTGGCTAGCATTGATAGCTCCAGTAAAGTCACAACATAGATTTACTGAAGGCTATTATGGATGAGCACTTCTGATTCCACAACTGAGAGGTTTTTTTAATAGACCTAGACTGGGAATGGATCAGGTTTTTCTTTAACTTTTTTTCCCCATGGATTTCTTTTCAAATTAATACTATGGAATAAACTCTTCATTGGGCCAGAATATTTTCTAAGATATTGTGCCTCCTTATTTATACATTGTTTAAAAACATGATAAAATAATTTATATCATCTTTCCGATTTAGAGTTCACCAAAAACTGAGAATTTTAGCCAGTTTCTGAGCTTTGTCCTTTATTTGGAAAAGCGCAAAGAAGTGAACTACACTAGAACATTGGAAACATCACTAGAACACATATTTCTGAAAGGGGTCCCTGATCCAAAACAAACCAGACATTTATCTACCTCTTCCCCCTCCAGGAGAACTTACTATTCTACATAATTAACCAGGGATCGGTATCGTTTAAAGTTTGGGATGATGAAGGGCACAGTGGTATCCCAGAGCAAATTCCCACCAATAATGTAATCACCAGGCCTGTAATAATCCTGCAGATCACGGAAAGGGGTCGTCAACACACATCGAGCTTGCATCCTCTTAGCAGAAGTTGGAGGCAGGAGCCAAAAGAGCAGCAGCAGGTGAAGCAGCCTGGTCATTTTGTCACCTTCCTTCGTAGATGCGAAATCAAGAACCGTTCAAGAGCTGAATTGCAGGGAGAACTTCTGACCTCATCAGAGCTTCAGCAAAATAGAGATCGGCTGTGCCATCTGGGATGCCCTTTGGGGAAATTTATAACAAGCAGGCTTCCTCTTACCTTGTTTGGGCTGTGACCTAAGAGAAAACTATGGCCAGCTGAGTCTTCCCAAACCCAGGAATTGGCTCTTTGCAAGACAAGGCGAGGTGACATGTCCTGTCCCTCTGGGAGAACTCAGAGCACATTTTTAAAGGAGTTTTTATCTGGGAAGATTATTTTGAGTAGAAACCCATTGAGGGTGTAAACTCAGTATGCAAGAGCTGCCCTTAGTGATGGAAACTGAATGGCGTATGTGTTTGGGGTAGCTTCCTTCCAGTCCTGCCCTGATACTCTATAAAGCATTATTGAACACAGAATCCTAGTGTGTTCCCTCCATAGCACAGAAAGTTTCTCCAAGCAAATTCATGGAATGGACTGAAGTTAAATAAAAGTTATTGGTTGGTAACCAGCTCAGTGACTGCTACATTCTTTATCTTGGCACTTTAAATAGACCACATTTATCAACAGGAACACACTTTTCAGCAGAGTCATTGCTTTGCTGGGAAGAAAGAAGCAAAGAAATGAAAGAATAATAAAACAAAATAAAGAAAAAATTCAGAACCCACAAAGTCAGACCTTTAAGTTTTCAGATGTGCCTTCCCATCTTGGAGAAAGAGAGTCTTTTCTTTGATGCAATTAGTGATGCATCCAATCTGCTTCTTGCAAGGGGTTACATAGTGCAGTCTGATTTAGCCCATTGTAATCACACTCTAATATGACTTACTCTAACCCTAATCCTGTCCAATAATTGTATTCCATGTAAGTAACTTGACCATGGGTCAGCATGAATGCCTTTGGGACAAGAATTATATAATTCCCATATATAATTTCACAGGGAGGCATTTTTTTAGATCCTTTCATGACAAGTTTTTGTTAGCCAGCAGTGCCTTGAGAAGTAGGGGGACATGTCAGCAAAGTCAATTTTATCATCTGGAAAGCATACACCGCTCTAGACAGATGGGAAAGACATGCCCTTAGTCTTCTCTTAGGGTGGGCTAATCAAACTGCACAATTGGAGGAGCAAAGATGACTGGACAAACATTATATAGCAGAGTTGATGGAGGTGATGGGGCTACATCCTGCAAGATTACCTGTGAAGAATTTGAGCCAATAGGACCCGAGGACATGGACAGAGCACTCTTAGCAGCCATTTGGCCACATGTGTGTTGAATCCATGCCCCTCCTTTCTAGTTAAGAGTGTGTGATTGGGTCTGGGCAGTAGTTAACACTTCCTTGAGAGAGGGAGTGGTCTTGATAGATCTGAAAGAGGTAGTGATGCACCCCCTCTTAAAGGACTATTGCTCAACACAAGTAGTCTGGAGAGCTTTCATCCAGTCTCTAATTTTCCATTTTAGGGAACGTGATCCTGTCTTCAGTTGCTGAAGTGCCTCTGAAGCTTTGTAGCTATCCACAGTACCTTACTTTTTCAGTAACAGACTTTAGCCCTCTTGAACCTATGCTGGGTCAATAGCTTTATGGTCATGCAATTTTACTGTACGTGGCCCATAAATTAAAACTGAGCCGAAGAAAATTGTAACTTGTTTCTATTTACTCTGCAGCCTTCCTCAGCTGCAATCAGCACATGATCAGCATATTATAAAATAGTGGTCTGCTGTGGGAAAGGATTAAATAAAAACAAGCAGACTTTTTGGAAGAGTCATTGAAAACCACGTTAGGCTTAAAATCAAGCCTTGAGGGCAGGCAAATGTCTTACAAGTTAGGGTTATTGCATTTCTTGCACAGACCAAATCTTAAGCTTCATGTTAGAGAATGGATTATTTAATTGTAACGGAAAACAAACCGTTGTGTAAGAGTAGAAAATTTCAATTGTCTCCTTAGAAAAAAAATTCCAGATAAAGCTGATGTCATTGGATTTCAAAGGAAGAACCACACAATAAACAAGTCACTCATGTCTCTCTTTCCAATGCCTGTAATCTTTCCCATCCCTCCACTGGCACCCTAATCTGCCTCTTTCCCCCTTGTGCGGCTTCTTCAGGCCTGGCAACCACTGCTTGGCACAAGGGTGAAGTGGGGGGAACCTCCTAGTTGTAATCCAGGCCATGATTCAAGTGCCCCCCTTGAGTGGCCAGCAGCTGCTCTTTCAAAAACAACCCAGCCTTCATCAAGAGACAAGTGAGGACACTAAGGAGATTCTATCCAGAAGAGGGTTGCTCTTTGGGGGCTGTCTGGAATCCTGGGTGAGGAGGATGTACTTCAGGCTCAGGAAACTGTGGAGATGTTTTGTGGTAGCCTAGAATCTCATGAGCCCTTTTTGTATTTTATTTTATCTCTTTTCACTTGTGTTCTGTCTTCGTACAATCTTATTTTTCCTTGTGATCTTTAATAAAGCTGATTTTGTTCGTGAATCCTGGCGTTGGCAGCATTTTATTGAGAGGACCTGGAGCTCACCCTCTCTGCCCCATTGCAATAGATGGGCAGAAATGACTGGAGCAGGCAGTCCATCAAATAACCACTATGCTATACGGGGCTGTTAGATGACAACCTGTACCTTACAGATAGAAGAAAATATCTGTAGCTCAGAATTGAACTGTGGGGTCCTTGGTGCTCTCTGAGCTTGGCTGTTTTCTAGTAGACATTTCTTTATCAAAGTAGGTAACCTCATCAGTGCTCGAAGGGAGTGGGGTTTGTTCTCTAGAGATGTGCCCTGTCAGAGTTGGTGGGAGTGTTCTTGGTGGTTGCTTGATTAGGCTGTTGTTTACTGTAGGCTTTGTGGGAGGAAAATTCATATTTCTCCTCTATCCCTTTGACTAGTATTAGAAGAATTTTCCTAGGTCCAAATCCAGGCCGGGAACATCTTACAGGAACACACATGGGCAGGTTGCTGGAAGCAGAGGCAATAGAGTAGATAGCACTTGAGATAGCTACAAAATGGGGCCAGAGGAGCAAGTAAAACATTAGAATTTTGGCAAACAAATGAGGTTTGTTTGCGTATACATTGGGTGCAGCCCCAAAACAGAAATCGTTTTATCAAAATAATATTTTGCTGATTATCATGTTAAAGTTGATGTACTCAGGAAGTTTTATTATTTCTAGTGAATTGTGACTTTGTTGCCCTGAAGGTTTTATCCCTTTTGACTTAATCCTTTGACTCCTTGATTGGTTTTCGTCTTTCAGCAAGTTTACATGACTGTTGCAATGGTGTGTCTTATCCTCACAACATTGTTCTGCATTGTGCTACTGAATGACAGGGGAAATTGACTGAGCAACCCGAGCAATTTAGAGGCCTTTGTGGAATGATGTTAATGATATATACAATACATATATGGAATACATTTAGTTTCAATTAATTCTCACACCGGCATCCAAGAATACAGTGGTGTGAAGGACTGTTCAGTCAATGTTCGACATGCCAGCTGAAACCGACATGCATGCAGCTCGCATAAGAAAAACAACAAGCACTGGCAACATAATTGACAATTGTAAGGTAACTGTCCAACAGTTACAGACAGAAAAAAACCATTAACCACATAATATGTGCCTCACTGAAGTCCACATATAGGCACACACAGAATCCACATACCTAACCAAATTAGGGATTAATGTTTCCTGGAGCTGCATGTCCAGCAAAATAAACACTAACATGTCCACACATTTCACAAAGAACCAACTTTCCTGTAAATACCTCCAGCCTTTCCTCCCCAAACTGTAGTTACTTTTGGTTGCTGTGATGGTCATGCTGTGAAAATAAACTCTGCTTCAAGCAATATGCTTTATGTGTTTCTGTTGAAGAAGATCTAGCCTGGATTTGAAACCAGGATTTTCTTCTAACAAGTGTAGCTACTCCTGATAGTGATGGTGTCAGCCACTTTGAGTTGAGTTGAAATAAGGAAAGTGTAGAATTAGAACCATAATGTATAGATAAGTGTGTATACACATTAGACAGAAGTTCAGAAGTTCCAGCTTGATTTAAAATTCCTCGCACTATGGTGATCACTCTATCCTGTCTATAGCATGAATTAAGTGCTCACCAGAGTGATAGCATGAGGGGAAAAACTATCCCTGTGTCTGTTTTTATTTTTTTGGTGTGCAATAAGCCAAAGGGAAGAAGTTCAATCTATTTATCTTTTGTTTATATTTCAGTTGCCAGGAGCTGAGATTGACCCAAACACAAAAATAACAACAACAATAATATATGCCTACCCAGGTCCTTGGGAAGAACTCAATAAGTGGACAAAAATGCCAAATCCAGTCTAAATATCTGGCTGACTGAGTGATGAAATAATACATGCATGCTCAGATTAGTCACAATCCACATTCAATGTCAGATGTCTGTGAAGACTCTCACTCGTCCAGGGTAATTGCATCGCAACAAAGTTTAAAAAACAGGCATCTGGACTGG
>JANHZU010009520.1:13346-25678 GCA_032468055.1 Acrochordus granulatus | reverse complement strand
CTAAAATCATCCGCGCAGCCGCACTCTGCACCAGCTGCAATCTCCAGATACTCTTCAAGGGCAGCCCCATGTAGAGCACATTACAGTAGTCCAAGATTAAGATGACGAGGGCATGAGTGACCGAGTGTAGGTCACTATGGTGGCATTACAGATGCCGGGAAAATGGGAAATATAATGTTCCCAGGATACCCAAAGAAATTAATATTTCACATGGTTTTAGCAGCTCAGAAATGGACAATGAAACTGTTTAATGCCTCCAACACACAACAAATCTTCAAAAAGACTGAAATGCACAACCCCTACTGGCTGTCAGTGTATTTGGGAGCTCAACATGGTAAACTGACTTGCTAACATAGTTACAGGCACAAACACAGTTCAAGGCCCTTCTCTTGAAATGTTAAATGATGTTTAAAACCTGCAACTAAGGATATTGTCCTAATGACTTTCCTTACCCTCTCTTAGAAGGGTTAGAGAAGACACATATCATCATGACCCAAAGCTCTTCTAACACAGTAACACAGTACATCTGGGTGCATAAATGCTGAATTATCAGTCTTAAGAATCTGGCATTCTGAATAAGCTGGTCAGACCTCTCAATTAACAGCTCTAGGTATCATATGTGTACTATCTGGAGTCATTGCAGATGACATAAATCTACCCACATGAAACCAAATCTCTTCCCCTCATTTCTGATGGGGAAAAATAACTCTTTATATCCTTGGTGTAGGAGGGAGCCAGTGATGATAAATTCTGGGTCTTAGATGCTTCTAAATCTTTATTAAAAGGGGCTTTCGAAAGCTTGGAAGCCCAGACCATTTTTCTATTTTGGATTGATGGGAGATCATGGGTGAGGGGGATGATTTCAATTTCAGCTGCATTATTATTTAATTCTATGAATTCCAGAACAATGGGTTTATTTATTATTATTTTTGCCAACGCCCAAAGGAATCAGACCAGAATAGACAGGTGAACCAATGGAGATAGAAAGAGATTTATAATAGTTTATGTCTACAGAGTGTACACCCACATACATACACATACAGACATATACAAATGTATTTCACATAAATATGACACCTAAAATGTGTGCGCATGTTTGTATGTGTGTAAGTAGTGAAAGTTATCTCTCCTCAAGCAAGGACAATATTATAAATATAATACATTCTGTTGAAAAGCAATACATGGTGTTCTTCTCCCTTCTTTAAACAGAGTAGCCACCCAAATTTTGCTGCAAGAAATCTTGGGGGTCTACGTAGAAATCTCAAAGCTAGGCAGAATAATTTCCATAAGTCTTTAAATCTTAAAAGAAATCCACTGTGTTTCTCCTGATTTGGTAAGCTAGATGTGATTCCTCGTTCTTCAGCCTGGATGCCTACCAAACAATGCACTTCAAGACCCAGAATTCTAGTAGCTGGAGAATTCTGTGTAGTTGTGTTGATGTCTACACATCTGAAGCCTACCTAGATTGGCAACCTAGGACTACTTAATAGAATTATTAGCACATATCAGGAATTATTTTGCATGGTCATAGAAACTAGGACCAGAAATAGCAAGCATAAATTTCAGCTACCTAGATTTCTTTTAAATATAAGGAAAACCTTCACTATGGTAAGATCTGTACATCATTGGATGGAGGCTGTGAGTTCTCTCTGTCTCTGGAGTTTTTAAGAAGCTGAACATGTTGGATTGGATCCCTGAATATTGCAGTGGGCTGGATTAAATGATCTTTGGGCTCACTTCCAACTCAATTCTATGAAAAACAAAAAACTCAGAAGCACTGAATTCTCCACTGAATAATGCTGATGATGATAATGATGATGGTGATGATAATTCCTCCTCCTCTTTCTCTTCTTCTCCTCCTCCTCCTCCTCCTCAAGGAAATTTTAAATGGGTGAATGTGATCCAGATACTGATTACATCTTTGGTAGTATACAGTGAGACTCAAGATCTCTTCACATTTTGATTGTGACTGACTTAAAACATTGATGGCGACTGTGAGGCTTCACAGGAATTGTTCAAAAATACTTAAAGGGCCATGTGTTTACTAACCCTAATTTACCCTCTGTAATCCTACAGAGTCAAAAAGGAAGAATGTTCAGTAGAGGGCCCTGAAGGGGCCTTTTTTTTCATTAACCTGTCCTGCTCTAAAACTACTAAGAGAAAAAGCAGCTCATCAGTTTATATCCTGGCATGATTTTTTTTACAAGTTCACAGATTCGAGGATTGTACTTTCACGCAACCATCTGGCTGAGAGTCCACAGTTCCTTGTTTTTATTTCATTCCTTCTTTCCTTCCTGCTCTTTACCATTTACTCCTCATACATTCCAACTCTCCATCTTCCATATGCTGGGGCCACCTCTAGATGGTCCCAGAGATACTGACCTCTGTTGCCCATCATAGCTTGGATCCATCAAAGCTTTCCCATTTCTCCCTTCTCATCCCATATGGAAAATGAGTAGGTTTGGATTCTCAGTTCTAGTTGCATCCAGACCACCAAGCAATAAGGATAGTACTGATCAGGTTTGAGCCTGTTTGGGACCCTATGCCATCAAACAGTCAAAGTCCAAATTTCATTCCAAACATGTTCTCCATGCATACTATTCTTTGCGAGCTTAGAATCACTAACAGAGAGACTTCTTTGTTGAGACACTGTTGCCTGGGTCCCATCAAACAACAGGTACAAGCAGTGTATCTTTCTGAAGAAAACTTCATTTGGGATAGTGTGCCTCTGATCCATCTTTCTTTCCCTCCTCAGCTCACGCTATCGAGGTCGAAAAACAGAAGATCAGAGGAGGAGGACAGTGTCATCAGCTGTTTTGGATAGTGCCCTATTTCCGTATCAGCTTTGTTAGAGAAAACAAACCAAAAGCCAATATTTTTTGTGTGCAAAATCTATTATGGTCTTGGATAAACATCACTGAGCTTTGAAAATGTTCCTTGCTTTTTCCCCAAAGAGCTGTATTCTTTAGGAAGAATGAAGGCTAATTGTGAGATGAGCTGTTCCACAGGCATGTGTCGCCCATAGGCCAAGCACTCGGAAGTTGTTCAAGCATTTGAGAACATGGCTTGGGCTGAGATGTGAATTGTTGGTGGGCGGCTGAAGTCATCTGAGCTGTCTTCGCTGGGCTTCCTGAGGCCACAGAAGGCTCCTGTACCAAGGGAGCTGTGGTGATAAGTATCCACAGACTTGCGATGCATTGGCGTGAAAGCGAGCAAGCGGGCCCAAAGCTCAGGGTTGTGGGTGTCAAAAGGAACAAACTCTTTCTTTTCTCCTTCTTTGTAGTTCTTCCAAAATCCATCTTTTAATTCTTATCTGATCCAGAGTGGGCTGGTTATCAGTGTTCCCATACTTTTCAAATTGTCTGTAGCAAACATTACACTGCAATAGGACGGAATTTGACCGGAACATGTCTCTTGTGAGCATTTCTTTCCCTTCTGTACTTTAAGATTCAAGCGTCTTTCTGTTTTGACATTTTCCCCGGCGGTTCAGAGTCTCCTCTGCTCAAATTCTCTGTCTGGATTGCTCTGGGCGCAGCCATTTGTGAAAGGGCGATTTGACCATTCTCTGATTTCAAATTCTAGTACTTTATTTCAGCAATTCACATTCAGCATTGGTCAGACTCACTCTCAAGTATTCCATCCTACTTTGAACGCTACCTTTCAAGAAGTATTTGGAGAAACTGGAATAAATTCTCGAGAAGAACAGCTTTGAAAATACTGGCAATGAGAGATCACAGACATGCTTAAGCCTAGAGTAGGGTTTCTCAGCCTTGGCCACTTTAAGGTATCTGGACTTCAGCTCCCAGAATTCCCTAGCCAGCAAGCTTTATCAAGAAGATGTAATAATATATCTTAATAGGTCCAAAATTCTTAGGCCATCATTGGATCTGTTGTTTTAGCAATGGTATAATGACCACGTATAATTATGTCTCGGTCTCTTTATTACACTACAGCCAGAAAATGCAGGAACTTTGTATGCAGTATTCAAAAACAGAAAAAAGCAGAAAAAACAGCTTCCGTAGGCTAACGTGGCAAGTATTTAGTACCGACTATTCAACACTGACTTTGGCCCGAAGAAACCATTTGGTTCTGAAAATTGGGTTTGTTTCAATTTGTACTGAAAATATGTTTGAGTATATATTTCCTGTATTTTCTGTTTGAATCTTAATACAGAGGCCGAAAAATAATTATGGATGGTCATTAAAACTTTGCCTAAACAAAGCAGGTGGTGGCCTAGGACTTTTGCACAGTGCTCTGTGTAAAATCTGTGTGTGTGTGTGTGTGTGTATGATATCAGTAAGAATAATAATTAGCAACAATAAAGGTGGGATAAAAAAATCTTTTAAAAAATCTAAAAGGTTTATTTACAACAGTGAAAGTTCTCTTTTCGTAGAGTAGAATGGGGCAGGAGTCTGCTAGTAACAAGATCTGTCTGTCTGTCTATGTATCTATCTATCATTTATCTATCATCTATCTATCTTTCTATCATCTGTCTTTCTATCTACCTATCTATCATCTATCTATCTATCTATCTATCCATCTATCTATCTATCATCTGTCTATCATCTATCGAACTTTCTGTCATCTATCTATCTACCTACCTATTTATCATCTGTGTATCTATCTATCTATATCTATCTATCTATCTATCTATCTATCTATCTATCTATCTATCATCTGTGTATCTATCGATCTAGCATCTGTCTATCATCTATCATCTATCTATCTATCATCTAACAATCTTTCTATCATCTATCAATCTTTCTATCTTTCTATCATCTATCTATCTATCTAATTTAGAAACCACCCATCACAATCACAGAATGATTCTGGTATCTACCAACCAGCTCATATTTCTCTAGCAACAAGAGCTCCCACCTTCTGTGCCCACTTTCTGACTAATAATATCCATCTCTTGGGTGTGTTTTAACCATGTTTGTCAATGAAATGGCACGATGCCATGATTTTCTGCTTGCATCCTTTTAAAACCCACTGCCTTAGAACAAATCCCTGCACTTGTTTCGGGACTAAAAAAGTCACAACTGCCCTCGCTTCTTCAGAATAAAGCTTTTAAGGCAATTTCTGCCTTGTATATCTGATTGATGTTTGCACACCATGTTCAACAAACCCAGAGTTTGCTCGGACAACAGAGAGTTGAATAGCCTTTTTCTGCCAATTAGAACAGTTCAACCAAGGAAGCCATCATATGTCCTTGGGATGGGCTTCCCTTTATTGGATGCGTGTCCACATTAGGCCCAGTCAGCCATTTGTTTCAGATGCTTCAGTTTGGATTTCTGTTGTAAATAAGGAATTGGACTAACTGACCTTATTGGCCCCTCTAGGAGTCTATGATTTCAGAGCAATCTGCTTCTAAAATCCATAGCAAGTTCATGTTCAAGGCTTTGAACTGCCTCCAGGGGGGGAAGCAAGCCTATGATAGTCAGCTACAATCTAGCCACTGCACTCACATCAACCAGATTTTCCAAAAACAAGTTTTGCAGACCTCATTGTGAGAAGTTCACTTATTCTGAGTTCTGTAGAGGTTTTATGAGCCTCAAAGCAAGGTGACGATAGTGCCTTTTCTGTCTTTGCCATTCATGAACTTCATTCATCTAGACCAAGAGTGCATGATATTTTATTTTATTATTTATTTCATCCCAGGGGCCGTATTCCAAAAAAATAAACAGGACCAAGATTTTCTTTTTTAAAGGAGTAGCTAACGTTTTAAAATTCAGTTGAAAGTACTGTAATTTATTTCGAGAGGGCCCCAGAGGAAACCCTGTCAGGCTTTCAAGATTCTCTTATTATACCCTACAACAATTCAAGTGTTAATCCTGCAGTTCCTGTGATTTTTGTCAAGTTCCTGACCTGGCCTACCTCAAAGGGCTGGTAGTCCCTGTTTTCATTTTTAACTGTTTTAATATCTACTTTTAATGCTTACTGTGGAGGTCTTAATGTGGTTCAGATTTTGCAAATTGCCCAGAGCCACTTAGATTGCAGTAGGAATATACATATACATTTACACACACACACACATATGGAACAAGTAAGTAAGCAAACATATAAATGCATTCAATCCAATAGCCCATTGCCTCTCCAATACAGATGCTGTTTTGGTGGAAAATCAGGAATTTGTTGTTGTTGTTAATCTTGTTTTGCAGTCCCTGACCTAATTTTGCCTATTTTTGAATTCAACTTTCCTTTGGGGGCTTCTCACCACACATCATATCTGATCTTCCACTCTGTTTCCAGAGAGTTATCAGACAGACAGGATAAACACAATCCCTCCTTAATGTAAATTAATTCACATTTTTATTAAATTCTGGTAATATGATTACTCACTACACAATGTTAATGTGATATATATGATATGTGATATTATAGGATTACTCATGGCCTAATGCTATGGTGTAATGTTGGCCATCTCTCACACACAACTACAATTCAGCAGCAATCTGGAATGATGGAGAATTTCTGTCCATTTGCTTTGTGATAAGAAATGACCAGCATTTATTTGTACTTTTTTTCCCGTCAATGAAGTAGGGAGAAGGTAAACTGTTAAAAAAAAAAAAGAGGAATGTGGGAAAAAAGAAAGCCACTCATTCATCCAGCTCGGCTCTAGCAGAAGCTGAAAAATGGGAGAGAGAAAAATACCGCAAGGGTTTTGATCAGAAAAAAAGGCAAGCGGTTACACTTATCTGATTCATATATTAAATGGGTGCAACCCAAAAACTCCATCGCTGTTGCAAACCAGCTATATCTGGCTTTATCCAAGATCTGGCATCTACTGAATCCTGGATTCACACAACCCCTTACACTCCAGACTTGCCTTAACAAAACTTATTTACTCCGTTCACACTCATTGTACCCGAACAAACAACCCGTATTTGCATTTCTCTTTTATTTATTCTTTGGTCGGAAAGAATAAATCCTCCCCGTTTTTTTCACCGCCTTCAGATGCTGAATGAATGGCTCAGTTCCCTTATGTACATTCAATTATTAAAAAGGGTGGGGGGGAAAAGCAACCCACGACCAGCAAACCAGAAGCGCTGGAAGTGGTGCGCTCTCTTTCGAGAAGCCTCAACTGTTTATTGACCATTTTGCACAACCCTTTGTGTCAGTCTCACGTGCATGCCCGCACACGCGAGCGCGCCTGGCCAGCCGCGCGCACGCACATGCACACGCAGAGCCCCGGGTGGATAAACGGCGAAGAAGCCGATCTGAAACTGTAGATAAAGGATGCCGGAGAAAGCTCTCGGCTGATGTGTTTTCAACTACAGACTGACTCCTCTTATGCTAATACAGCCAATTTCCTCTTTTATTTCATTTCTGGAGCCTCCAACGGTGATCTTTGATAAGGTTCCCAAGGATACCGACTTTCTGCACAAAGGGGAGGAGAAGGGGAGAAGCACCAGGGGTCGGGGAGGGGGAAAAAACCGAGGTGATGGAGATGTGTAACTGGCAGAAAGCGCAAGGGGATGAATAATTTACAGCTCAGCCAGAGATAGGAGGCGAAACGGCGAGATAAGAAGCACCGTAGGGTCTCCTCCAAGCATTCGGAGGTTCATCTTCCAATGACAGGTGACCCCCAAGGTCAAGGGAATGATGGGGAATGGCATCAGCAGGAGCCACGGACAGAAAAGAAAATGCTCCCATGCGCATCCCAGAGGGCGGTTGGGATTCGCCAGGTGTCAAACGAAAACCTGATCTTATCCCGTTTCTCTCCCCTTCTGCCCACCCTGGCCTCTCTAGCTTTACTCCAGGTTTTGCCCCGTTGTGGAGAGAAGCTGGGCTTTGCCCCTCTTTTGAGCTTAAGAAAGAACGGGGCGAGACGAAGAGGTCTGAGATGAGCCCGTCGGAGAACTCCACATCAGCTGTTTTGAGCCAGGAACGGGCTGTCCCGCTGGCTTTACGTGTCGGGGCCATGTGGGGCGCGTCCGAGAAATACCACAGGTCACCCAAGTTCAAGGGAGCTGCTCTGATCTCCAGTGTCCCTCAGTGCACGCGCTCCTGCATGCGCAGACGCATGATCTTCGGTGATTGTGAGGCCGACTGCATTTTATATCTGTGTGTGCCTGTCTGGCCAAATGGCTGCAAAACAACCACCGCCACCACGCATCTCCTCGATTGGCGCACCGCAGCATGGGCAAACATCTTACTATCTTCTGATTCTTGGGTCCCAAAGACGCTGCTTCAGAGTTCCTGGCCGCTTCGGGAACCAGACAAAAACAGCACCATAACCTTCTTCTTGGAATAAATAAAGCTCTCATTTCTTCAAAGCCATTAAAGTTAACTCTAGCTAGTTCTCATCTTGCCTGAACAGACACACCATTCCTACGGCTAATCCCAGATTACACCCTGAAAGATGGCTGTTGATTCCAATCAATGTCTATTGATGTATGGGGAGTCAGTCCTCGCTTAATGACCAGTTGCTTAGCCACTGTCTGAAGTTACGAGGCACCTCCCACACACACACACACACAAAGGGTACATACAATCCGGATGCAGCATTTTAAAAGTGCCACGCACCGCAGTTGCCGTACACAACGTCTGCAGGCACGCGTTGACTGACTTAAAACTGCGGCATTTGCTTAACTGCTGCTGCATAAAAGGTCATAAAGTCGAGTCAGTCACCTCAACTTATGACAGTCAGGATTTGAGACGGAAATTCTGGGCTCCGTTATGGTCATAATTCGAGGACTGCTTCTACTAGCCTGAAGGATCTGACACTGGCTTTGCCAAAGCAGAGTCAAACGATTTCATCACTGCTGAAGAGCTCGTGTACATTCTTCCGCGACAGAGGAAAGTGGTGACATGAATGTAATGTGGAGTTTAAAGTACCGCTGGCACCGAGTTTTGCCTAAAGCACCATTCTGAGATGAATTTGGAAGCTCTTCCTGGGGTGAGGAATTCGGAGGGAGCAAACAGCAGCTTGACGGGACTGGTATAATTTCACCCCAGAGTGTCTCCTGGCACCGTCAAGTCTAACTTTCAGGCATCAAAATTCAAGAACTGCCATTAGTTTGATTAGATAAGGCGGAATATTAAGAGCTTACGCCTCTTTCTAAGAAGAAGCAATGAAAAATCAACAATGCAGGCAATGAAATTATTTTGTCAAGTAGTGGCCATCTGCAAGAACATGGTTAGTCTTGACACCAACGTTCTTACACCAACGAGTTGGTTAACTTGCAGGTGGGATGTGATAAAAATGAACATTAAAGAGGTTTGCTGGATAATGGTGTCATGTCAGTCCAGGCGTGTGACATTTGCAAGTGCAAAAAAAAAAATCTGAATTGTTTCTCTGAGTGGAGAACTTTCTCTCTCCAAAACTGATAAAAAATAACAATAAAGCCACCTTGCATGCCTGTTTATTCCTTGTAAAGAGACAAGGGACATTCTCTCTCTCTCTCTCTCTCTCTCTTTCCCCCCAGCCTGTTCAGAAGAAAGCAAACACTTCCACCAGGACAAAAGCAAATTAATTCCGGTCAGTTTGCTGCTGCTTGGTTTGCCTGCCAAAACGACACATTGGAGGATCTGAAGAACAGGCCAAGGGACAGAGTATTCTGGAGAAACATCTGCCATAAGATCACTAAAAGCTGACATTGGCTTGATGGCACATCATCAATGCATTTGCCTCCCTCTAGGGCACATGCGTAAAAAGCTGTGAAGATGGGAAACCAGCAACTAGACCTGAGAACTTAACTTCCCCACAGCCTGGATCTATCTCGGATTTCAATTTTTTGTCAATGCCGACGGTGTTCAGGTAGGACTCTAGATGTTCTGGGATTGCACCAGGGCCCCTATCACTATTGGTACCACCTTTGCTTTCTTTTGCCACAGTCGTCGTATTTCTATTTGCAGGCCTTTGTATTTTGGGATCTTCTCCAGTTCTTCTCTTCTGCTGTCTCCAGGTACTGCCCTGTCCACTATCCAGACTTTTTTGTCTTCCTTATCAACAATTCTCGAGTCTGGGGTGTTATATGGCAGGTGCTTGTCTGTCTGAATCCTATTATATGTGGGCAATCTACACTGAGATTCACAGTGTAAGACCGGTTTAAATTTAATAATTCAAGTCCTAACAAAGGACCCACATGAGGGCCAGATTCTTCATTGCACCCCTTCCTTATTCTTCATCGTGATCTGTTAGGAGCATGACAAGGAGGTTGAGGCTGTGGTTAAGGATGAATTCATGACTGACCCAAAGTCACAGGCAAGAGAAGACTTGAACCTGATTGTCCAAAATTCTATCTTGTCTTCTTTCTTCGAGGCAGGTTATGCAGCTTCTAGTTTAATCATTCAAATTTTACACATACATGCGCAACTCAACTTACTCAAGGGTTCTTGAAACAAAATTGTAACGTAACCCATGTACTGCCCATACACACCGCTGATTTTGCATTCATCCTTTATTTCTTGGGGTTTTTTTCCCAGCAGTGATGGGAAAAGATTCACCAATAGATCACGACTTGAGAGATGTTGCCATGTTTCAGATCTTCTTCTTCCTTTTCCTGGGATGTTCAGAGGCTTTATGAGCTCTTCCTCTTAAGGCAGAAACATTTCGCCGCACATTTGTCCACCAGCTCTCTTCTTGAAAGCAAGCAAAATAGCCTCTTAACCTATCTTGATTCCCAAACAAAATGATTTAGAGCCTCTTTGTAGCCCACACAGGGACATGAGGTTTCTTTTGTCCTAGATTTTGTAACATAAACAGAGAATTCAAGGGGGAATAACAAAGAAATGGGGGTGAGGAGAAGAAGAGACCGAAAAGGTCTACAATCATAAAAATTGATGAAATGCATAAATAATTAGCAATGGGAATTGAGGTTCAGGAAATAAATTCACAAATAACTTGTTCCTCATGGAGTAAGAAAAGCTGCAGTGACTCACTGGGACTTTTGCAGGAAACATGTGGGAGGGATTAGAAATGGGAGTTTTAGTTTGCCGTGACCCAGCATGAAAGTTTGGCTGTTCAGTCCCGGGCAAAAAATATCTCCAGATTCCTCAGCCAAGTAACTCGATGAAATAATGGCAGAGAAATGCCAATACCCATGAGAATTTTCTACAATTTTATAGAAAAGTAAATTTTGTTATTTTAAATTCATTTTGTTTTATCTTCAATTTTTTTTAAAAAAATATCTCGGATGAAATTAGGGGAGGAGAAAGACTCATTCTCACAGTCTCCGTTCTTGAGTATCTCTCTTCTTCTTTGCCGTTCTCACAGGTATTTTGAGCAAAACATCATGAATCAAATTTTTAAAGCAAGAAGGTAAGTCTTTTCCGAAGTAAAGTTTTTCTTGATGCACTCACTAGTTCTCCTCACCAGAATAACCATCAATTTACAGTATAAATGTATTCATTTTTGTGGTGTCATGGTGAAGGACAAAAACCAAGGGCATCTCAGGCATGGTAGTGACATTGGGTTGTGGCACACAATGTATTTAATGCTAAGTCTGAGTTAACAAAATATAAATACTGGGTGGAACTGACATGATTAATGCAATGTCCTGATTCACACAACATGGCAAGATTATGACTTTGTATTCCCACAACATTCAGAAGCACAAATTAACCAAACCTAATTTAGCTTTTTCTGGGGGGTTATGAGAAGTGGCCCTTCTCATCTGGAGAAGCTGCTTCCTTTTCTCTTTCCTCATTTTTAAAATAAATTGTTGGCAATTTTGAGGCATTTCTTAAGAAGTTGCAAGTTGCCTTTAGCATCTGGAGAAATGAGAGCAGAATTGAATAGAAACAAACTCTTAAAGGGACTTGTTAGCTGTTTTGAATAGCCCAGGAGTGAAGTTGTTAGCACAAGCCACATTTATACGTTTTCTTTCTTTGGTTCAATCAGATTCTCGGATTCTTGGAGACTGCCTGGACAATCCCTGCAGTTTTCTGGGCAAGGTTTTTCAGAAGTGGTTTGCCATTGCCTCCTTTCTAGGGCTGAGAGAAAGTGACTGGCCCAAGGCCACCCAGCTGACTTTGTTCCCACGGCAGAAACCAAAACCCACCGTCTCCTGGTTTCTCACCTGATGCCTGAACCACCACACCAAACTGGCTCTCCCATTTATATTAGTGGTAGTATAATAGAGTAAATGGATTAACAATGGAGAAGATAGCTTTTCTCCTCTAACCAAGATTTTGTTATGTATGTGAAAACAGGAATAAACCATCCTGTTAAGCCAAGATGGTTTATTTATCTGGATACAGCACAATTTGCATAAATATAGTTCATGGTAGAGTTTTCCTATATTGCATGATAGTGATCATTTAAGGGAAAGAAAGAAAGAAAGAAAGAAAGAAAGAAAGAAAGAAAGAAAGAAAGAAAGAAAGAA
>JANHZU010009519.1:7595-19211 GCA_032468055.1 Acrochordus granulatus | reverse complement strand
AGCGAGCGCGAGCCGGCTCCCCCTGACGTCATCATGCTAAGAGCCCCCACCTCATCTTCCGTCGGACCCGCCCTTTCCTCCCGACGCTCGTTGATGACGCCATTGGGCGGCGCCGGCAGCCGCGGCAGTTTCTGAGGAGAGGCGGCGGCGGCGGCGGCGCTGGGAAGTGGGGAGAGCGTGCGAAGCCTCCCTCGTTGCCGGGCCTCTTTCCGCAGGGGCCGCGCTTGGGCTCGCTGCGTACACGGTGAGGCGCGCTCGCATGGACCAGGACCCCTCCTCTGACCCCCCTCTGCCTCCATTACCGGCGCGTCCCTTCCCCGTCGCGGCTGGGCGTCCCTCCCGTCGACCCTTGCGGTGATGGGGGCCCCCGCGCGCCAGGCCCACTCTCCCGCCGGCCACGCCCCCTCGCGGCTGCCCTCTCCGCGCTTGGCTCCGCCCCTCCCGCCTCGCCACGGGCGGCCGCCACCGCCTCTCCGGGCGGTGGCCGGATGGGCTTGTGGCTGGGGAGGCCCCTGGGGTCCAGCGAGCACAGGCACTATGGCTGCCTTCTCTGGGCTTCACCCTTTGGTGCACCCGGGGCCTTGCTGGGATAGGGGTGGGCTTCCCTCCGCCGCCTCCCGCGTCCCACTGGCCCCCGAACCGGGGACGGGTGTGCCCGAATCAAGCCCTGCGGAAATCCCCATCTCCTTGTTTTGCTCCCAAGCTAGTATGATGCGTGTTCCTTTGTGGAAATGAGGGCAGGAGGATTGAAAAGGTCCTGAAGCATCAAGCCCAGGCCAAAAGTACTGAGGCTTCGGTTTGGCCTTCAGAGGAACCCACTCGAGCCTCTTTCTTTTCGTTGGGTCCTCCAAGGGGGCTGGGCAAGGACAGCTTCACTCCTTTCTTCAGGGAGGCTGTGCGAGGTAGCTCTGGCGTGTTCAGCACCTCAAACCATTTCTCTTGTGTACCTTCAGGCTGCTGACAGCTCAGCCAAACTGACCAGGTATGTCAAGCAAGCAGGCCAGTGGGCAGGCAAATGCCATATGTCCCAACTGAGTAAGGGAAAGCATCTCTGAACAACTGGACCAAACTGTGTGTAGTTTAAAAACAAAGCAACAACAGTGATAATAAGCATCACCACAAGCCCTCAACTGTGAAGAAGGAAAATGCAGAATTGGGTCTGCCTGTTTCTGTCCAGATAGTTGGAAGGTGTTGTGAAACAGGACCATGGGTCCTTTGTCTTTCTGAAAATGCTCTTGGCTACCCTGAATTTCTGGGTTTTTGAGTTGCTCTGTTTTTAAAGGAGTCACGGCCATCCCCTGGGAAAGTCAGGGAAATGACTGAGAAATCCTGGAGGCCAAAGTTGCACTAAGCAAGAATTGAGATGAAGTAACCTAACAGTGGCAATTTTGGTTTCCTTTCTCCTCTCATCTGAAAGCACAATTATTGTGATGCTAAATGAATAACAGGTTGATTTCAGCTCCTTCAGTTTTCATTTCCACTTTTCCCTTTCTTCTGATCAGGACAACATCTTTTCTTTCCCCCTTCAGGCAACTTGGAGCTATGAAGGAAACGATTCAAGACAAGAAGTATTGGGGGGCTTCCCCCAGTCTCCATGATCCCATGGGACATCAAGACCAATTTTGCAGGGCTTCCCGAGAATGGAGCAACCCTGAGCATAAACATGGTGGTTGCTTTGAGGGAAGCCGGCACTTGGCCTGTGCCAAAAAACAACTTCCGAGTTTTGATCCCTTGTCCTCCAACAGTGATGAGGAGCAGGAAGACAAATGGGATCTCTCCTGCATGTCTAGCTGGGGAGTAGCAGGGGGCCCTTCAGAGCTCTCTCGGAACAAAGCCAGCAGACGGAAGTTTACCAGGAGTGGGGGGCGGGCCTGGCCTTTTGAAATAGGGACCACCGGCTCTCATTCCAGAAGGCGTCCACAGCTGCTGGGGACCTCCAGGCAACATTGTTTTCGCCGCCGGCGACAGCGTGCCCTGCGGGCCTTCCGGATGCTCCTGTATTCCAAGAGCTCCCTGGCTTTCCACTGGAAGCTTTGGGGCAAGATGGCTGCCAAGGGGCGCCGACGTGGAGGGGCAAAGCGGGTCCGATCATCCATGTCCCTCTCCCCTGGCTCTCAGCCAGATGATGATCACCTTCCCCTCTATAAGAAAAGCTGCCCTTTGGGGGGAGAGGAGGACGACTGCCAAAGTGGGGCCAAGGGCCGGCCCCATCTTGCCAGCTACAAGCCACACTCTTCTGAACCCCACCTGGACTATGAATTGGGGGGAGCCTTTCCCCCGTCTCCATCCACACCTCAGCCCTCCCGCCTCAGCTTGCTGGGAGCCCTGATGGAAGAGGCTTCCCCCTACCCTCAGTATATGGAGCTCCAGCGGGTGAGCTTCGACAAGGACGCTGGAGCAATGGATCTAGACGAAGAAGAATCAGCCACTCTGCTTAAATACCCTGCCAGGGTAGCCCAAGTGTCCCCTAGGACTAGGAAGATGGGAGAGCCAGAGCACAGCCTGGACAGAGATGGAGGTAAAAGCAAATATTTCTGCTCTTGAATCCATGAGACTGTTCCAAAAGCAAAGGATAAAAGGCTGGGTTTTAACTGCTGTGTGATCCACCAGGTCTATCAGTATGCAAGTTGGGCTGGTACCATGGAAAGCAGTGATAAATAGAAAGCTCCCTATTTGACTGTGCTGCACTTAGGCAAAGTCTCTTCTCAAATGGTAACATTTACTTTTTGTTCTCATTTATTAATTGTTCAGGATAAGTTAGAAGATAAATCCATTAATGGATTGCCACAATAACAGAGCAGAAAACCAAAATTAGTGCTATTTATTGTTTTAATGTTTTATACTGGTCTGTTATTGATCATAAGCTGCCAAGAGTTGCCTGTAGGTGAGATGAATCGCATATGAGGAAGGAAAGACGAAAAGAAAGATTTCTCAACCTTAGCAACTTTAAGATGTGTGGACTTCAATTCCCAGAATTTCCTAGCCAACTTGCTGGCTGGAGAATTCTGAGAGTTGAGGTCTGCACACCTTTAAATTGCCAAGGTTGAGAAACACTGGTCTAAAGGGATCTCTCCCTCTTTCCCTCCTGTCTCTTCCTTCAATGTCTGCTGAGTGCACACAGAGAAGGAGGATCCAATCTACCTATCCCTGGCTTACAGAATTTTACACTAGATGGAGCAGTGTTCTGGTTACACGTATAGCAACTTCCTGTTTTCTTACAACTTCAGTGAGCAGATTCCTACATCTCTCCCTCCCCTCCAGACCCTTTGGATGCTCTTCCCAATGGCTTCACTTCTCTCCCCCCGGAAGGCGACCTCTGCTCCCTCCCCGGAGTCCCAGACGCCACTATCCTTATCAGCAATGTCTGTAGCATTGGAGGCCATGTGGCTGAGGAACTTTTCCAAGGCCCCCGAGACAAGGACAGGCCGATGGATCCTTCAGCTGTCCGGCTTGAAGCAGGGAGCCAGCAGGCCAATTTAGCTCCCGAGGATGCCGAAGAAAGATTAGGCGAGAGTGTGCCTCAACACAGTCTGCTGCGGGAAGAACACATCACGTGTGTGCACAGTAAGAGGAGAGAGTGTGTGTGGAGAGTGGACATCCATCACAGTAACAGGCTGTTTCTTCCAGGGATGTCCATGGTACATTTAGGGTCCCCTGTAATGTTATCTTCACAGATTCAGGGGGCCCCTAGTTTGGATGAACAAAGCTTTCCATTCCTTCCTCTTCCAGATCATCTGGATGATCTAATAATTTTATGGAAGTGGTTCATGGCAGTGTTTCCCAATCTTGGGAATTCCCAGGAGTGTGGACTTCAGTTCCCAGAATTTTCAGCAATGGTCAGGTTGGCAGTGGAATTCTGGAAGTTGAAATCCACACTCCTGGAAATACCCAAGATTGGGAAACACAGTTTTATGGGGATCCAGTCATGATCTTGCCATTTCATCTCAAGCACTGTGGTGCCAAAAAGACTAGACTAGCCTTGAATAGCCGGATCCTCTTGGTTCTGAGAAGAATTTGGCCAGGCCTACTCTTTGGAGAAGGTCAAGTATTTTGAACAGACCTAAGCAGTAGATCATCTTAAAGGAACTGGTGCTCTCTTTTTGCAACCAATCATTCCTTATGCCCCATTCGTACTTTTGAAAAAAGGTAAGCAGTAACCTGCCCTGTGTCAAGTTGCCCCAGTCATAAATTACAAATAAACCAAATATAAAGTCAGCAAAGTATCTAGTGGAAAGCAGAAAGCCGGTGCATTTCTTTGAGCCTCTTCTGAAACTAAGGGAATTTCTGGATATAAAAGGCCCCATGTGCCCAGGGGAGAATGTAATGGCTTTGTTTGATTGTATGTTGCTCTTGTTTAGGGCTTATTATCTTTTCCTTTATTTCTCACCAAAATGGTCAAAAAACTTGTCAGTTTTTAGCAGTCATAGCCAGTGGAGGTTTCACAAGGTTTATATAGGGAATTTGAGGGGTGCAGGTCACAAAGCCTTGTTTTTAAGACAGTCAAGCTCAGAGAGCACCAAGGACCCCACTGTTTTAAAAAAGTAAAAAATGTGCCTCCATTGGGCCAATCTAATGCCAGCAATAATAAGAGATTATATGATTCCAGGCAGCGTGTCTGCAGGGCAGAGTCAAATTGAGTTTGAGGCCATGATAGTCTGATCAAAACTCTGCCTGGTTTTCTGTGTGTTGCAAAGTTTGATTGCACCATAATGGCTGCCATCTTGCCTATCTTGACCATATCCTGCAGGTTTTTTATCCAATTCCAGGCTTTTTCCCGAGACCCTTAGAGGAAGGCCCTCCTCTTGCTCTTACCCCTAATCCAGTCTCCCAAAAGATAATTTGGTTGCTTCAACTCTCGTCTGTCCTTCCTGCTAGACATTTTGGATGAATTCCTACAGACGTACGGCAGCCTGATCCCCATCAGTGTAGACGAGGTTGTGGAAAAGCTGGAAGACATCTTCCAGCAGGAATTCTCTACTCTACAGAGGTACTGTCTCTTCTCCTCTCCCCACCCCTGCTCTTATTCCTTCCTGTCCCAGTGTGATGGTCTGTGGGAATGACCTTGGAGGCAGGAGAAATAGATTCCAGACAAGAAGCACCAACCATGAGTAATAACTCAACCTTTATTGTAAGGCTACAGTCACCAAATCTTGCAGGTCTGAAAGCATTTCTCCCCTGCTTTGCTTTTCCTTTCCCAAAAACTAGGGAGGGTCCCTTCTAAGATGCTTCCCATGCCCCTTTTGCTGTTGTTGGCTACGTTTTGCATGATGGTTGTCTAGACTGTAGCTCTGCCTCCTGCTTCCAAAGTCACTCCCACATGTTGTTTTACTCTGGCAGCCATTGGCCAATTTCTCTGAAAAGCTAGCAGGCAAGAAATGCAGAAAGAATTAGAGGCATAGACACTCCAGCAGTGTTTCTGAATTTTAAGATGATTGGATTTCAACTGACTGGAGAATTCTAGGTGTTGAAGTCCACATATTGTCTTAAAATAGCCAAAGCTGAGAAACTCTGCTTTAGAGGATTTTCTGTATTTCCTAGAAGTAGGCTCTGAATTATGGTGGAACTTTATTAATATTAATATCAATATTAAATGTAAATATTTGTTATTTTTACCGGCTTTTCTGCCGTGGTTGAACTTAGAATTCATTCTAACCACACTGCACTGTGGAAGGAAGATGCTTCTGCTCTTCTCTAGCAGTTAATGGTCCAGTGGAGACCCTAGGCTTTTCCTTCTGGAGGAACTGAAAGAGCTGCATGGGTGGGGTTGGAAAATACTCCAGGTTTGTCAGAACAAATTGTTTCCTGTCCCATGCAAAGATAACAGTGGCAATAGAAAACCCTTAAATAGCTTGGTAACACTTTTGTATCTGTCTGTGAGGGGGTTCTGCTGCTGATGCTTCACCCCCTATTACAACTTTTAATAAATCTGTTTGTACCAGATCTGTTTGTTATCAGATCTCAGCCTGGCAGAGCTTCTGGACTTGGGACGCCAGAGGCTGCTTAGGAGGCAGAAGGACTCCTGACTCTACTCACTTCCCAATGCTGCCCTGCCTTTTGTTGAGAGGATACCCAAAGCCTCTCTTCTTTTCTGGCCCCTGCAGGAAAAGCCTGGTGAACCAGCTGATCCAATCCTATCAGCGCATGCCAGGCAATGCCGTGGTACGAACCTTCCGTGTTACATACAAACGCCACGTTGTCACCATGGATGACCTGCAGACACTTTTTGGGACAAATTGGCTCAATGATCAGGTAGGATTACAGCAGGTGAAGGGTGAAGGACCCAGAGAAAGTTCTGGGGAGCAGAGACCTCAGGTTTTGGTAGGACTATGGGTAAAGATGTTGAACAATATTGCTTGAGGTTGCCCCAGAGGCCCAGTTGTGCATAGGGTTGGCTCTGTGCACATTTCAAAACTAAGAAGAGGAAATGGGTACATATTTTATGGTCTTCTTTTAATCCATCCCCATTATTCCCTGTCTGAACAGGTTATGAACATGTACGGGGATCTTGTTATGGACACAGTGCCAGAAAAAGTGAGCTCCTTTTTTCAGTCTTTTTCCTAGCAAGATGAGTTCAGAATATATGTGTGCAAAATGATCTGAGTTCAAAAACAGTTCACACTCAGAATGCCCCATTCTGGGCCTGGGACAAGGTTCTATGATTGTTCTGAAAGTCTTTTGAGCTCCATTGCTTTCTAAATGGCAGAAATCAAAAGGTAGCATTGCAGGTGGGAAATGATAGGAATGTGGAACTACTGCACATGTTGTGTTGGGAATTTAACAGGATTTTACAGACATGGTCACCAGTTCAGGCTGTGAAGAAATGTAGAATTCGCTTCCCAGATGTAGGTCCTGTTGCTGTTTGGGGCAAAGGATTCTGCTGCTAACAACCATGACTTTTTTTTTGGAAAAGGAGCCATTTCCCTATTAGATCTGAATGAGGAACTAGGTGTTGAGAGGAGATTGTCCTTCTTTTAATCCCCTTGATCTTCAGTTGACAGGGTGGAAGTAACTATTTATAAGTAACGCACCTATAGTGAGTTGGGTGGCAAATAAATTTTATAAATAAATAAATATGCTGCCAATCTCGCAAAAGTTATTCTAGGCAGCTTACAACTACCACCCCATCTTCTAAATTTCCAAGGGAAGAAGGAGATTGGGAAGCAGAGAATGGGGAAAACAGCAGGATGATTGTTTTTTGTAAAAAAAAAAAGGGGGGAGGTGAATTCCATGCCACAAATGGACATGACAAATGGATACCAGATTTAGCAGTGGTGGAGACTGCTTAGCTGATTTGACAACCAAATCAATCAAATCCCAGACAGTTACTAGTTGGTGGCAATCTCAGAAGTCTTGAGATGTTTTGCTGTTAATTTGGGAAGATCTGTAACCAAGTAAGCAGGCATACTATACACCTCAGGTAAAAAGGGAGTGCTTAGGCTTAGGTTTGTGGGTCCTCCTAGATCTAAGGCAGGGCTTGGTATGTTGGGCAAATTGGGTGATTCAGCCACACAGGTTAGCCTGTCTTTTCTGCACCTCCAATTTCTTGATGTTGCTTTTCCCTCCAACAGGTTCACTTTTTCAACAGTTTTTTCTACGATAAGCTACGAACCAAGGGATACGAGGGAGTGAAGCGCTGGACCAAAAATGTAGGTTTTTGCCAGGATTCCATTGCAATCTGCTTGTCAGGGACAGAGAAGAGATTAGCAAATGGGAGTGACAGGAAAGGAGCCAGAAATTGTACATCAGACATTCTGGCAGATACTGAAAACATGGAGTCAAAGACCAGATTAAAAGAACATAGCAACACAGTGCTCAAGCCAGAGACTGTAAAAGATGTTAGGTCTCCTTTAATCTCCTCTTCTAATGGTTGTCAGAGGAAACCATCCTTGAGGAAGGAGTGCTTCGAATCAAGAGTAGCATAAGAGCTGGCCCAATTCTCTCACCCTCAGATCATGCAATTACAGTATAAAAAGGTGTATGTTATTTATTTACATTTATTAGCTGCTGGACTAAAATTTCAGTTGAGTTTAAATGTCGATGAAAATTCTCAGTCATCCAGGTAGAATTGTCTGGAGATTGAGTCATGGCAACTCAATCTGGAGATTGAGTCATGGCAACCAAAAGGTTGGTTAGGGGACTCCACATATGTTTTCCAGGGTGGCTGCATTTCTCACTTAACCTGATTGGGCTCATTAGATAGACCACTTCACAGGTTCACCAGGGAGATCACACTTAACTACCCACAAAGTTTTTTTGTGGATTTAGGACTTAAACATCTACATCCCAAAGACTATCTATTCACATCCTAATATGGTTAAGTGAGAAATGCAGCCACCCTGGAAGACATATGAGGTCCCCTAACCAACATTTTTCTCAGACTGAAGAAGCTGTTTGGATAAGCAGTGAACATCTCAAACTGAAGAGAAAAGCAGTTGCCATGACTCAACCTGTGGACAGTTGAGTTTAAGCTTTAAGTCTTACAGCAGGTGTGTCCAACGTTGGCAACTTTAAGCTGTATGGACTTTAACTCACAGAATTTTTCAGCCAGCATAGGTTAGAATTCTGGGAGTTGAAATCTACATATCTTAAAGTTGCCAAGGTTAGACACACTCTCTTACAGCCTCTAAAGAAAATATTTTGCTGATAGTGTGTCATAGAAAATATGAAATACTTTTAAATTAGAGCACTCTTAATGAAGAGCCTCATCAGTTATGAGAATCAAGAAAATCTGGATATAATGCCAGTTTTAGTACATTTTATTGTGTTGTGCATTATTAAGAAAGAATTATAATGATTCAGCAGGTTGCAAATTGTATATCTGAGTAGGCACAAAACCATTTAGGCCATTGCTTTAAATTTATTACTAATATTTCAGTTAAGTAAAATGGAAATGCAATGAAAAATAGCAGTTAAGAGAATGTTACTGCAAAATATATCAAGAACTAAGCCATAAAGTAGCAGGAACAATATTTGTGAAAAAAAATCCATTAGATTCTATTTTGCATTTTGAATTAATTCAAGTTAATCCTGTAAGAAATTGCCTTAAGTATGCATGTAACACCAGGCTAATATTGGTTTTCTCTAACTGGTCTACTGGAATGCTTGAACCCTCTCCTGGCTTTCCGTTATGGTTTATCTTTTGGCAGCAATCCTCAGTTTAAAGATGCAGTTTGAAATTGGTTTACAGATCCAGGCCTGTTTTCATCATGGTCTCATGAATCACTAGAATTCACTCTTGTTCCTAGTTTGCATCTGCAGATTGTCATTTTCTTTGGACATCCAGGAAAAACAGTGAAATAAATATATGAATAGTTAATGTCTTGTTGATTGGATTAAATCAAAATAGACTCCACTGTATGGCTTGTTCTAACCCACATAAAAATAAGAAGAAGATAAAGACAAGTGGTTAAGAGCTCAGCTTGCCAGCTAGAAGGTTGGCAGCCTGAGTTCAAGACATGGCATTGCCATGCAGCAGGGTGAACTCCCACTTGTTCCGCCTCAGCTCCTGCCAACCTAGTGGTTCAAAAGCGTGCAAACTCCTCTGGTGGGAAAGGTTATAGTGTCTGTGTGCCTTTGGCATCTATTCATGCTGGCCACATGACCATGGCGGCGTCCCAGGATGAACGCTGGTTCTTCAGCTTGGAAACGGAGATGAGCACCGCACTCTACAGTTAGTCAACTGGCAGAGTAACCTTTACCTTTAAAGACAATTAACCATAACATGATGTTGTTTGAAAAGAGAAAAAGTTAAGAATATCAACACTGTATTTGCTCTCTGGATTTTGACCAATACAAGCCACTACCAAGTTGTGGTAAGGGGGAACGTACGGAAGCTGTAATCCAGCCTAATTGAAGGGTTTTGATGGATATGGCTACCCTAAACCTCTTGTCCACTCCCAAAGTATTTCAAGTGTTCCAATCCAAAGCCCAAGGTGCAACTCTTTGACCTGAGATTCCCCAGGAGCTTAAGCCTGACCACCCCGTCCACCAGGATAGCCAGGCAGGGAGAAGGTGGAAGCCATTACCTGCTAGGAGGCACTGCTGAGCTCTGCTGGTCCACCCACAGGTGGACATCTTCAACAAGGAGATATTGCTGATCCCTATCCACCTCGAAGTTCACTGGTCCCTGATCTGTGTGGAAGTGAAGCAGAAGAAAATCACTTATCTGGACTCACAACGCACCCTCAACCGGCGGTGTCCCAAGGTAAGGGAGACCCAGGACTGGCAGCAAAGGACTTGGAGCTTCCAAGGTCCTGGAGGGGTCGTGGGCCCAAGAGGAATCCTCTGGAGCACAGTCTTAGTCTCTTCAAGCTGAGGCTGTGACAGCTCACCATTTTGGAGACTTAACTGAGATTTGCAGGATAGAGGTGGGCGTGCTGGAATGACCAGGGTTGTTGCCAAGAGAACTCAGTATTTTCAGAAGCAGCGTGGCTTTGGAAGGGAGGCTGGAGGTGAAGTGGGAGCTGGCTTCAGCCTAACCCCGGTCTGCTCTTTCATGCACCTACCTCCTCTCTCCACCACAGCACATCTGCAGGTACTTGCAAGCAGAAGCAGATAAGAAGAACCGCCCTGATTTCCGAGAGGGCTGGAAAGGGGTTTTCCAAATGGTGGGTATCTGTTCTCATGCATTAGGGAGTAAGGGGGGCCCCCAGTTACCGAGATTCTTTGTCTTCAAATCAGGCTTGCTGTTGGAGTTTCTCAGGGCCTCCCATTGATTGCCTTTTTATTTGTACTCTGCACTTGACCCAAGAGGACATTGTGCTGTTGGCTTCTGCCTGAGTCCAGGGCTCTCTTTTTGACCTTTGCCTCTCTAGGGGAGGGGGGGGAAACCAGGACCCAGCAGTTGCCAAAGACCTTGGCTGGCATCACCCCATAACCTCCTCCACACAAAAGAGGAAACACAAACAGGCCTCACATAGTGCAGATGATGGTCCGTCAGCCACCCAGGAGAGGACTCCAGGCAAGGCAAAGAAACTGAAGCTGAGAGAGAAGAAAATAAGAGAATAACAGCCAGGGGATCTGCATTGGATCCTACAAAGTAGCCATTGATTGGGTCTATTTTAGTGGCACGCTACTGGGTTATAATAGTTTCATTTCTGGTGTTGCATGGAACTTTGCCATGTTTGTGAATCAGAATGTTGAACAATTTTGGTTTAGATGGATATATAAATTCAGCTCTGTTCAGGATCTGGCCAAATATTCTGCTCTGATGATCCTTTAAGCCAGGCGTGTCCAACCTTTGGCAGTTTAAGATGCTTGGGCTTCAACTCTCAGAATTCCGGGAATTGAAGTCCAAGCATTTTAAACTTGCCAAGGTTGGACATCTCTGCTTTAAGCTACAGAAAAATAGAAGGTGTCCCCTGTTCCTCTGCTGCTGGGTAAAACCTAACCAGGATCAAGGCAAGAATTGCATATCTAAAATGGCTTACAGGTATTGCACAGGAGGGCAGAAATGATTTGGCAGATGTAATGCATGCTCAGGTGAGGAACAGGGGTGATCCTCGGCTGCATTCTCAAAGGGTGTGATAGTCAGGTCAGGAGAGGCTGTGGGTGGGCAGGCATCCTGGGAACTGCAGAGCATCAGCTGTCAACATTGCAAGTCTGACCTGTTTGCTT
>JANHZU010009517.1:11558-32015 GCA_032468055.1 Acrochordus granulatus | reverse complement strand
TCATCCAAATAATTTGTAGGTCTTTTAAACTACAAGGGAATGTAGAATGGAGCTTGGTGTTACTGTGTTCATTGCTTCCTTCTGGAGCTACTGACCTGCCCTCGTTCAGTAGAACCTTCTGACCAGTTCTGTATCCATCCAATGGTGTACAATCCAGCCCACATCTTGCCATATTTGGTAGAATCTCAAGGGGGATTTTGTAGAATAATTTGCTGAAATTCTTTGGCAACAGTTCTAGAGGCTCCTTGACCTGAATTGCTTAGTATGTGATGTACAATTGGAGTCTGAATATTTGTAATTAGAGGGGCGATTAACTCCACCATCCAGAGTGAGCGTACACTTCTGTCTTAACTTCAAGTCTGAGCAGATACACGAAAGCATTTGGTCAGGAATATTCAGGTATCTGAGCCACGATACCATTGAGAGACGATCACCCAAATGTGTCATAATAAAGGGGCAACTGTGCAAGGGTGTGTGTGAGTTCTTTGTCGCAAAACTAAGAAGTGTTGGTTCCCTCTCTTATAAATCAGGACCTAAAATGTTCTGCTTCAGTTCTCTACAGGCTTCACCACCCCTACAGATATGAGGGTGAGCACACATTCAGCCTCGTTTTTTCCAAGAAGACTGTTACCTTTCAAGGCTAGTTGGACTTGAGAGTCATCTCTCCAAATTTATTTAAGCCAGCATTTCATCCAGCAGAGTCACAACTGAGTCTTGACTGAGATACAAGCAAGTTGTAGGCAGAGAAGTGCTTTTAGCAGCAGAGCAGGGAGCTTGGGATGAGGATCCCAGAAAGGTATCTCATTCAGCTTCTAAGGCACAGATGTCCTACTGGGTGCCGTACAGCAAAGCACTTAGCACGTTGCTTTAAAAAGTCTAATTCCTGCAGCCACATAGTTGTTAGTCTTATGGGTTGAATATCTAATGATTGCATTAGTGGTTTGGCATGGTTTATTCCTGAGCAATCCCTGATGGCTTCTCCAATGCAAACTATTGTTTCCTAAATCCTTAAAAGCCAATTGCTTAATAATCAATTTTGCTGAGTATCGATGTCAAGCTTACCTTATATGTTGCTGTTCACATTGTCTTCCCCTCCTTTGCCTCTTCTTCGGTTCTTTGGAAGAATTGTCAGGCTAACTATTGCATCATCCTCTCCTTCTGTACAGCCAGAATCTGCTCCACGAAAGCTCTCCATCAAAGCAAATGCATGAAAACTAATGGCTCTGATTCAGGACATTGCTGAACTTCCTGATGAATATCATCTAGGCTGATACGCCAGTCTTCAAGCCCAGACTGCTTGGCTGCACTCACCTTCCCCAGTTAGCACCCAGGGCCCCTAAACCAGTAGATGGCACATAGATGATTATCTTCATTCCTGAGGACATTGCTGGTGCTTGCCAGAAGAAGACCATCTCTGTGCTTGGCTCCTTTATTTAAAAAATATCTTCTTGTTCTGTGCCTGACTGATCACAGCAAATTTGTCTTGTCTTCATCTTCCTATTCCTACACTTTTTCGTTTTGTTTTTAGTTGACTTCCTGCATGAAAAGAGGCACTGACTCCCAATAGGGTTATGTGAAGACTGGTTGTTCTGTGACAGTTGCCATGCTCCCTTTTAATATCACAGGAGAGGACAATTGGGAGAGAGATGCTCCTTTCTTTCTATAGAGCATTAAGGATCACGAAAGCAGAAAGATGGAAGTCATTCTTACTGTCTTTCTCTCCATTTAATTAATTCCCTAGTTCATACATTTACAAGCTTCATTTTCAAACAGAAATATGTGATTTTTTACAATTTTTCTCTTAATATTACACAGATTGAGCTACATATTCAGTTTTCCATTCAATAATGTTTTATATGTTTTTCCTCTAAAATTTACATCTTTGTAAGAATTTTATTAGACAGCTGCCCTGCAAATGTTGTGAACTATGAATGTAGAAAGATAACTATCTTCTGGTTTTATATTTATTAGAGAAGCATGTGCAGACTCTTTCGTAACAGTGCATGCTGAACTATACTTAACACCTTAGATATTTTAACATACTTTACGTGAGTTTAAGTACTATAATCTAGTTATGCTTTTTATTGCCAAATCATATGTGTATTTTGATATGAATAAGATAATTAAATTTACATGACTAAGATAATTAAATTAAAAAAAACTTAGATAAATAAGAGAGTGAAAATGAAGAGCAATTTAAGAAGCTTTATATAACCTTCTAGCTCAGATGAAGGGCCACTAAGTTTTGGTGCTTCATGTTAACACATGAAGTAGGACCCAAGAGATGAAAGTTCATCTTCAGGTTGAAAATATACTGGGTGACTTTGGACCAGTCCCTCTCTTTCTGCCCAATCTACTTTGCAGAGTCGTAGGTGGAAATCTGGATCTAGAGATGTGTATGATTCTCTGAGCGCTGGAGGAAAGGCAGGATACAAACTGAACATCAAGGAATGGATCCATTATTAGTACTAATAGTTTATTCTTCTAACCTTTGTATTAAAAATCTGCTGAAGGTCAAGAGTGTTATCCATTAACTCAGTAGAATGTTTGACTTTTTTCTTACAATAATTCAACTATAGACCACACCAGAAAATGATTTTAGAAACACACATTCCTCTATGTGATTGTAAGCCGCCGAGAGTTGCTCACAAGATCGGCAGCACATAAATTTGATTAATAAATAAATAAAAAACTTGACATGCTGCTTCAATGAAAACTCTCTTCCAGTCTCTTGATCTTTTTTTTTTGCTATAGTCATTCTCTTCCATTTTAATGATACAAAATACTCACATTTTGTATTATGTTGAATATTATATTGAAACTGGAGGAGTGTTCTGAGAAGTTTTGAAAGAAGTCACCTTTCATATTTAACTGAAAACTATATGTAGAAAACTACTCACCCAGGAGAGATGGGAGATATAATTCACCATATTAAGAACTGCGAGAAAGCTTTGAAAAATGGTCAAGATGGTGGTGGAAACCATATGGTTGAAGCAAGACTCATTTTTTAGGTTTGCCACATGCATTAAAAGGGTGGGACATCAAACATATGATTGTGGCTGCCCTTTTTTTTCACCCTTCCCCCATGGTTGTCATTGGCCATGCAAGGATAGAAGTCCCATCATATGTTTCCTGAAAGATAAAGCCTCATTTTCAATGGAAGATGCCTTGGAAAGAAAATTCATGGAACTGAGAAGGGGATTTGGCATATTTTTGTGCCCAGCTTGAAACTCACCAATTACAGATAAATCACAGTTTGAGATGGTGATATAATGTCCTTAATAAAAGCATATAAGAGGCCAGAATGAAACTCTTTAAAGGAAGAGTTAACTCCCACATTTTAAGATATTTCCAAAGTACAGAGGGACTGTACTTAATGCTGTGAGGGACAGCTTAATACAATAATTTATAATCTTCATTAAAAAGTTTTAAGTCAAATAGCATATTTTGCACTAAATCTAAGATATACTATGGACAAAACATTTTATTTCCTACTAGGTTAAAGATAAGGTTGATCTAGTATGATTTGAAAATCTCTATTTTCCTCCTCCTCCTTCCTCCAACTTTTCATATATATCTTCTAAAATTTGTTTTGTTCTCCTTGGCCTGTTACTCCAACTTGTCCAAACCCTTCTGATTTGGGCTCTGTTAAGTTGGTTATTCTTCTGTGCTTTGTGTCATGTGCAGATTTGTTAAGCAGCCTTCTACATCAAGGTCACCTTGTTAAAGTAATTGATTAGCATAAGGTCTTAGGCAGCACCCAATGTTCTCCATCAGTGGGTTTTATAGACCAGTCATCCACCATGGGAACCCTCTCTTCCTTCCACATGCTGGCATGTACCAATCTTGCTGCAGATACCATATACAAAAACAATCTCCATATTGTTTTTCAAACTGTTTATCCAATATACCTAAAAGAAAAGCTTCAGTTTTATTAGTACATTACATTTAAAAATATTTTGCATAATTTCGGTTATATTTAACCAATATATTTAACTTTTTTACATGTTCACCACATTTGGTAAAACATTCTTGGAGACTGGGCACATTTCTAGCATTTATTAGATAATCTATTGTATATCTTGAATAATCAGTCAGGAGATAAAGGCCACCTGTATATCATTTTATAAATTCTCTTTGACCATAATTCAAAGTGAAATTTGCTCCATTTGATCTCACATGTTTTCATTGTTCTAGAGTAATATTACAGTATAACCAAAGTTTTTGGCCATTGAATTATTCAGTTTCAACAGCAACTTATACATTTTTCAATTAAATGATCATTTCCAGTACACATAATTTGTTCCAACTCCTGCTTTTCTTGAGCTTCAAAATGAATCCCATTTGTCTAATCAGAAAAAATATAGCAGGGTAATTTTGCTAGGGATCATGGACATTCAGCATCTCAGATAAGGAGAGAGAACATCGTGTGGGACTGTAAATAAAGCTCCTTTGCAAAGTGTCATACAAGAATTGCTTGTACAAATTACAGTGAGGCTGTGATTCACAATCCCTCTCAAAAAAGGAAAATGTCGGCAAATGATATAAAGGAGAACAATCGACCAAGATTCTGACTTGACTGGTCAAAATGGGATTAAACATTGATATCCAGAAAATACTTACATTACTGTATGATTTGGAAATTTGGAGAGTGAAGATAGTTACCTAGAAAAAGCTTCAGAGTAAGGATTCACATAAATTGCATAGAAAATGCACAACTGCAGAATAAATATGTTCAATATGTTCACTCATTGCTTTTACGGTTATTCTTTTAGGAAATTGGAGTTTTAGTGTGTAGCTAAGTTCCATGACTTGTCTTCCTAGCGTTTCTGCTACGGGCTGCTGGTTGGGGAAAATTGCATGCTACTTATAAAAGCAGAGAAATTTGAGCTGGGCAAATCTACAAGTGTGAAACTGATGAGAAGTGATGGAAACTAAGAAGAATGATGATGTGTACAATCAAATAAAAAGCAGGCAGCTTGGTTAGTATGCAGAGGAGGAATCTGGTATCTTAACCTCTGGTTGGTAGCAATTAGAATGAAAGGTAAGTAGGAAATAGTTATTAATGTTTAACTTTAATTTACAGGAACATTGATTCAGACCTGTGCATGCCTGCAAGTAGAACACAGGAGTGTAAAAAATAAACTTTCATAGCACAGTCGTAGTGCTGTTGGTCACCAAAACCATAAGGCCTTTCTAGTAGCCATGCTCATCTTATAGATAAAGCAGATTTTAAGCTTCACTAAATTCAAATCTCTATTGAGAAGCAATTGCATGTTTAAAGACCAGACAGGATTACATTCAATATGATAGCTCCTTGTCTTCAACTCAACAGTTTTACAGATCCCAAGATTTGATAAGATGATAAGGAACCCATCAAGTGGTTGGTTTGATTGTTGGTGCTGGGGATGTTTATTGAGTTTTATATTGGGAGTTTTATTTCTGTAAGCCACCTGGAGTCATCATGATTGGTTTGGACAGCCATATCAATTTTCTAAATAAATATAGTACTCAATTCACCTATTTTGTTCAATAGAATTCCAGATTAATTTGATGATTCCCAAAAGCTCTACATCCCCAATTAGGGATACCTAATCTTCCTCTGGGATAAGACTGTGCCTGTCTTTTGACTGTAATTCACATGGTACATGCCATCATTTTGTGCTGCAATGATTTGTTCCCATGTTCTTGTGGAACTAGGCACTGAGCCAAGGCGTTTTGGGGAAATAAGAGGTGTAGCTGAGATAATTTCTCCTTGGATCAAAGCAGCAGAGAGGCCATGTCCGTCCCTGAGAAATGCAGGGTGCCTAATCTAGTCTGCATTCTTCTGCTGTTAGGGTGGACCAGTGATCAAGCATGTCAGAATTTCAGAAGGGGGAACCAGGAAATTACTTATCAAGTTCGAGCATTACAGAAACGTCAGTGCCAAACTTTGAGGGTGGGGAGGGGGAGAGGCTCAACCAAACACAACATCTGCAGACATTATTATCCAGAGGTTCCAGCTGTTCGGAAGTCTTTCAAGCCATGTAAGTAAAAAAAAGAAAATGTTTTATTTATTCAAATCAGTTTTGTCGTTCTTTCTTCTTCCACGCCCTGAAAACGTTCACATTCCAAAGGGGGCTGTGGACATTATTCATTTGCTTTCTTGCTCTGAGAATGTGTGGGCATGGTAAAGAGCAGAGTGTTTTCCATGTGAATTTAGGGATTGGATAGCCTGTTCTTTAGCCAGACGTGTCTCTGCAATGCTGAATTCTTCACTCCACATTTCACCTTGCAAGAGAAAAAGTGTTTTTTCCCCATTTGTACCATTTCTTTGATGATGCTATCAGTAAACTGGAAATTAATATGCATATATCAGATTTCCTTCCTTCCTTCCCATAGAAAGAAAATTAAATTAAACCTAAAAATATAACATTATCTTTCTCACATAACTGTAATGAGACAGAATTGGGGACATCCAATGATTTGGACATATTTACCCTGTTAAGTTGCTATAGTTATTAGACAGGTTTTCCCCCCTAGTTTTTGATACCCAGTTTTCTACATAATTTAATTAAGATAGACTTCTAGGATCTAATCCACATGGAATTTACTGAATATGTGAAGTTAAATGACATGAGAAACTGAGCCCCTTGACATTATTTCAGAGGTGGAAGCACCAATGAAGGGATTAAAAATCTCCTGTTTTGTTAGCTTCACTGCGATGGTTCTTTCAACAGCTCTTATTTTTCCTCCTATTTTCCACTCGGTTGCCCTCAGAAGCCTCTTGCTTATATATCCAGGAAGCTGGCTTTTACCAGAGGGTTGCCGACTTTGCTTCAAGCGACACTCTGAAGTAGACACTTGATTTGGAGCTGATACTAGACAATTTCTTGATTTGTCATAAAAAAAGCAAGCAATTTCTAATTCACCATCCTTGGAACATAATATTATGGATCTTCCTTGGGTGTTTATGAAGTACAGTACATGCATCATTGCTAAACTATTTAGGTTTGTTTCTTTGGTTTATACGCTGTCTTATATGACTATTTATGACTAATATTTATGCGTTATCCTTTAACTAACATTTCAGCTGGCCAGTATTTTTAGTTGCCTTTTATTGCATCTCTTTCTTTTCAAATGGGTGACTGAAACTGTTTACAGTTTAAATAAAGAACCATTGTTTTCAAACTGTTTTCCAGTAAGTTCAAAAGACCCCCTCTACAGTCATTTCTATAGCAGCTCCATATAGCACCTGAGGCAGCTTACCATATGGCTTTTTTTACAGTCACCAAGCATAAATATTGTGATCATATGCAGATATATTTTGCTTTTTGTTCACTGTGACTTACTTTCTTGGAATGTACAGAAGGCTTCATGAGCTTCCTTTCAGACACCACAAAGAATATATTTATGCTAGCCTTTTGTCATGGGACCTAATATGTTCTTATCCTGTACACCCTACCTAATTCAGTCTGATCCGCTTCTCTCCATTTGTGGAAGATCTTTCAGCGGGCATAATTTCTAGAAAAATGAATTTAAACACTTTTGAACCCTCAGCATTGCCGTATTCTGCTCTGTTTGAATAAGCAGAAACCTGTATTTTAATGTTTGGGTTGAGGGGGAGGAGGAGTTGGTGATTATTTCTAATAAGTTTCCTTAATCCATCACAGATGTACACAGATGTAAATATGCTTTTGCATAGTTTCCTTATCTTTCTGATCAAGCAGATTTCCTTTATTTCATTTCTTCCTAATCCTCAGATGCTTTGTTCATATATTTTCTGTGTGCAGGAATGTGCCAGGTAGTATCATATGGATTTCTTCCACCAAATGAAAACTTCCTCTGACTGGAGTATGATGGCAGTTCCAGGCTACAAAGCTAACAGGCCACATGTGTCATCCTCTGTATTTATGATGGCCGGTTTTTCCCCTTCACTTCTTGCATGTTTTTCAGTTGGACAATGTGGGGGTTGACTCAAACTATATGGATAGTGGGTTGACTCAAGTTCTAAAAAGTACCCAAAATAATACTTGTCAGAGCTGTGTTATTCAGGGTTAATCTGAAATTAATTCCCTAACTATTCTGGGAGAAAAATTCTGAACTTCTAAGCCAAGCAATCCAGAACTGGACTTTGGGGCATGATCTTGTTGTCTGCATAGCGATTTATTTTTATATATTTAAGCAATATTTATGGTTATCCATCTCATAGCAGTGACTCTTTAACCACACACAAGCTTAAAGCGCATTACAGTACAAACCACAACTTCTGAGGTCAAAACTATTGTCTCAATTTTTTTAAAAAAAGCAATATGAAGCAGAAGAGCTCACCTGGCTGAACTCCAGGGGAGGGGGGTAGCCAGATGTTCCATGCCTTACAAAAGGGTTGGGGTGGTCTTGATTTCTGGAGGAAGGTCTAAGAATACGACATTGCTTGATGGAAGGGACACAGAGCATGGGTTCCCTGCTAGATCTGGTGAGGTGAGCAGAAACAATGGGATTTTGTAGATAAACTGAAAGCCATGTCAGAGTCTGGTATGGTAATGAAAGAGCAGGATACCCAGGTTGTTGTCGAGGAATATCCAAACTTGGCAATCTTAAGACGTGTGGACTTCAACTCCACACATCTTAAAGCTGCCAAGTTTGGACATGCCTGTTCTAGTCCTCCCTCAGGCATGGAACCAGTTGGGCTCATTACTCTCTTTCTCAGCCCGGTAGTTAAGGTAAAATAATGGTTGAAGGTGCTGGATTAGAAGTGGGGAGCCAGGTTCTAGACATCAAAGCCAGCTGGGTGACCTTGGGCCACTGCCCCGCTTCCAGCCTAAGTCCACGTCAGGCTCTGCAACAAGCCAACTGAAATCAAACCCCTTGTTGCATTGTGTATTGATAACTTCACTCTGTGTATATACATATGTATGTATGTATCTACATGGACACAGTGCAAAAGAAACAAGCCCTCAGCTAAGTGGGACAAAATGCTGGGAAGAAAAAAAAGTGAATGCTTTTAGTGGGTCTCCTATTGCAAAAACAAATAGTAATATCTTACAATGTTCTCTAAATTTAGACAGAGTTACCTATTTTATGCCTGGGGAAATGAGGTACGTCCCCATCTTCCTTTGAAGAAAGAGCAGCATAACAGTCAATGTCCACTCAAATCATCTTGTCCACATGCATAGCTCCAAACAACAGCTCTCTACAAGAGAAGGTCCATCTGTTGTGTCACCAAGCAGAGAAATCTCGAGGGGCACACGTTCACATGCACACGCGCAGGAGAGAAGCAGTGGGAAGCCTCTCCACTGAGGATATGTGTCTGCAGAAGTTTCGTTTGAAAACCAGATCTCTGATCATTTTTTATTCCAAAAACTTTGAAATGGCCCTTCGGCCAACCATGTTTAGGAAAGAGAGTTTTTACTGTAGATGTGATTTTGCCTAACAAACACAGATGTAGCCGAGATTTAACTGAAGCTACGAGACAAGAATTCATTCTAGTTCCTCTTGGACTAAAGCATTTATCTGTCAGAACTTTTTAAAATAATGTTGAACAGACTCCCTAGTAAGACAATTGACTCATTGAAATACCAGGTGAAGTTCAACTGCCAGACATAAAAATGTTGTTGCTCAGCAAATCCTCTAAAGGATGGAGAAATATCATTTTCAGGTGCATATTGCCAAGTTTCATGTCATTTTGTAGTTAGTTTAAATTCCATGGCGTCCATAAATGATTAATGAGCAACAGACTTGTCCCTTCAGAATTAGAGAAGTACAACATGAGTGAGGGCTAGGTCCTGTGCGCGGACTGGGTGTCTGTCTGCAGTTGTGGTCAAAAAAGTCAAGACAGCAACAACTGAAGCTCCACCTGGTTTGTATACATGTTTTGTTTGCTGATAAATGATTTGCCCAGATGAATAAATAAGATATATGTTTAGATGACGATATGCTTGGGAAAATATCTAGATGATGGGACAAATAGCATCAGGCCTTCCTCTTCTAAGAATCATTATTTGTTTCCTTATTTATTCATTCATTTAAAAAATTTATATGACCGCTTGTCTTCTAACCAACTCTGATCCGTTGCTCCCGTTCCCTAAGGTCTGACCAGCCTGACTATAGCACTGAGATGTCTGGAAATACTCTGCCTATAAATTACCCTACCTATACTTTAATTTTTGGGTGGCCAGAAGAACTCCTAACCTTTCAATTTCCCCATACTCATTGAAGCCACATAGGGACTTACGGGAACAATGATCATAAAATCTTGAGGGCCAAGGGGAGATGTTTCCGCCCAATGGGCCTTCATCACTGTTTTGTAGAAGAAAAATATAGGGACAGGCCATACTGGGGATGGTGAGGGATGGCAGCAGTGAAACCAGTATGTGTGTGAGAGTGTGGAACATGCGTCCTTCCTTTTGTGGAAGTGGTGCTGAAAAACTACGAGCAAGAGTATGTGGATCTTTTTTTAGAGAGAAGGGAGGGGAGGAAGGGGGAGATGATGAAAGGGAGTTTGAGAAAGTGGCCATCAATTTGAGAGAGAATGATGGGTCCAAAGGATCATTTCTGTGTTGTTGGGCTCCACCTTACATCTGTCTTACATTCATCCTCACCCAGTGGGTTTTGTGGTGGTAGAGCACTGTGTATGCAAAAGAGCGATTCACGTGCGGAAGATTTTTGCCTGGCACTTAAATTTCTCATATTTTTATCTTTCCACTTTGCTTTCCTATCAATAACTTCTCATGAAGCTATGCCTGCTGTAGCACTTGTTTTGGGGTGGTATTCCTTCAAAATTCTGAATTACTTCAGAAAAACCTTGGCCTTTCTTCCTTGTGTTCTTTACTGATGCACACGTTCTGTTTCTCCCAAGAAATCTTCCTCCAGCAACTTCCCTTAGAATCATTCCTTCCATTTTTCTGTGTCAGGAAGAACCACCTTCCTTTGAGAAGTTTCACAATAAGGACAAGCAAAACTCATTGAAGTGGGGAGCTTATCCCGCCTGACAACTTTTGAAAACTTTGAAGGCTTTGCAGGCTTCAGAAGTAATTTCAGACTTTTAAAAAGGGGGTTGAGGAAGGCTACAAGAAATTATATGCAAATTAGCCTAATGTCCATTTGAGGTAAAATGTTGAAAGTGTGAATCAAGAGAAAAATCTTGAAATTTAATGAAAAACAAGCCTTGCCGAAAGAGAACCCGTGCAGCTTCTGCAAAGATGTTCCAGGTTGCACTTATCTTCGGGACTTCTTCAAAGGACCTGACCAATGTGTAGGCCAGGCGTGTCCAGGCTTGGCAACTTGAAGATGTGTGGACTTCAACTCAGCTATGCTGGCTGAGAAATTCTGGGAGTTGAAGTCCATACCTCTTCAAATGGCCGAAGTTGGGCACCCCTAGCGTAATGATCTGTAAGGTGCTGCTACTTGGATATTCCAAACTGTGTAGGCTTTTCCTCTTTGCCTTGCTGCATAATGCACAGTATTGTAACTATGAGAACCATTCTTGCTTGAATTTGGTTAAACTTTCAGGAATATATGCTCTTAGTTCTGCCATTCTCCAGGTTTAAATTCTTACTCTGATTTTATTGGTATTGTGTCTTTAATTAATAATAATAAAAATGTCATAATGCCATAGACCGAATAATGGGGTCTAGCTGTAGAGATGCTGGACTTGTTGGCCAGAAAGTCGGCAGCTCAAGTTCAAGATCCAAGCGCCACGTAACAGGAGAGCTCCCCTTATTGGTCCCAGCTCCTGCCAACCTAGCAGTTCAAAAGCATGTAGAAATGCAAGTGGATAAATGGTACCACTTAAATTGCTGGGAAGGTATTCTGTACGCCTTGGCACATAGTCATGCCTGCCACATGACCACAGAAGCATAATACAGCATTATTGTACCCAAATAACATCACGTGTTACTTCCATCATTTAATCAGACAGACAGACAGATCTCCAGCTCAGTCATTGATCTAAGAAATTAGATATGGAAAAACAAGTTGCAATGTATCTGCTGCAAACCAAAAATTCCAATTTGACAGACACAATGACAAGAAAACCAGAAAGAGCAAACCTCCTCATTGGATCAAAACATTCTGCATCTTCCTCTAGAAGCCAGCTGAGCATGCTTGATGAGGAGCTGGTGCAGCTGGGCCTTTATTTGTGCTTGGGGACACTTCTTGACCATTAAATTAGCCTCTTCCTTGATGTTAAGTTGCTTCTTTGACAAACTGGATGAGTAGAATAGTCCCTTGCCCTTATGAGTGATGATAGGAAGAAGAGTAAGGTGTCTCTCATTTTGGTCATCCAACCAAAAACCAGAAGCCCACTGAAAAGATAGTTCAGTTACTAATGCTGGTTAATGTTGGCTGGGAACAAGGAAGCAGTGAGCCCTGACTAACAACTGCTTGGTCTGTCAAGAGAAAGCCCCACCAACTGCCTAATCTGATGATACCAAGTTTCTAACCCACAGTTTCCTCAGCCCCTCTCCCCCACCATATTCTCATCAAGGAAAAATGTTGAAACCCGCAACTTCATTCCTTGAAAATTTGCAGCACTACCACCCTTGTATACTGCTGGGAACCTCAGTCCTTGCCTTTCAGCTCAGGGCTCTGCTGGAGCATTTGACCCGTACTGTATCTGCAACCAGGGCAGGTACACCACTGCCTTTTCCTCCCTTTTGTAGCAGTTTAATAACATCTTCAAGGAGTGCCATATCCTGGTCATTGTGCTAGTATTCTTATAGCAATTTTTCCTCAAGTCCCCAACACCCATATTACATCTGGAAAAGCTCTGAGTGCAGAAGGATGATGTATCACTAATCTGTGTAGCTATTACACAGCTACAAGGATATCCATTTATTTTTAAAAGAATCCTTCTGTGCCATAAAAATGGAAACATATATTTGTGAACAAAGTCAGAGAGAGAGATTAGCAACTTCTTTTCTGTCTATGGAGGAGAGATGAAGGGATTTGTGTTGATTGTGCTTAATGTACTGGAGGATATAATTAGGCATGAGACATACTCAACTGTCAGCCAACTTGGAGGCAGCTACAATTTTTGTGTGATCTGCAAGGTCTAGATTTGCAAAAATGTTCATCTGCCTGTTTTTATCACACAGTCAGTGATTAGGCAAGGCAACAGGCTATTGGAAAGTGTCTTGATAACATTTAATTGCATACCGTAAAGATATAGAAGATGGATGAACTATTGAAGTGGAAGTATTCAGAGAGAGAGAAAAAATAAAGTTGAAGAAACTAAAAGGATGGAATACATCAACCCTAATTTTCTCAAAATGGTGGTTTGGATAGTTCTCTGAATGTCCACAGAAATATCATCAAGTGAAGTAAATAGGATGAGGAATTTAAATTTGCCTTGGAATGTGAAAATTGTCTAAATCCAGCCTGTGGAACTGTGAGTTAAATGTACATAATGAGAGAATGGAAATCGTAACTGGACCCAAAGCAAGCAACTTTTTGTGAGTCAAAAGTGGGAAGGAAAGAAGCATTGCAGATGAATAATCCATCAGCTTCACTTGGAAGCTGAAGTAGATCTTAACTGCCCATGGACATGTCCTGAGAAAGGTCAGAGAAGATGTTGAAAGCAGATGAGAAAGAAGGATCTGGGGGACCAACATACACAGCAGCCAGCCAAGTTGCCACCCAGCACTGCAAACGCAGGCAAATTAACTGAAGAACGACGCTGAAAAACTGCCAGACCGCATAATCTAATTTTAAAAGTATATTAAGAGTAGATAGGCTTCAGGAGGCATGCTGTAATCATCTCAGACATGTGTAAGGACAGATCTCGTCATGGAGCTGACAGCGGCCATGTATAAGCGTGATAACCCAGATCTCTTATCAAGTAAGATTTCATATGGAGCTACCGAGGACTGCTGAGGCATTGATATTATTCCCTTTGCTCAGATCTAAACTGCTCTGTGGAAACTTGGTATTTTAGGAATGTGGCAGAATGCCTGGACGTAACAAAAAAATAATTTCTGTCTCACCAACAGATTGATAGCAGTCTTCAGCTCCAAATTTCCTGAAGGCTTCAGGTGAATGTTGAAAAACACCAAAGGACAATAATAACCATAACGACCAGAACCAGCACCTCAGTCTAAGATCTACCCAAGAAACTGGAACAGCCACACCTTTGCCCAGATCTCCCAGGTGAGGAATGGATGAGCTAGTGTGAGAAAAGTTTAAAGTGGCTGTAAGAGTCAGGAAATCTCTAAGTAAGGACTTTTCACCCCCATGTAAAAGGTTCTTTTAGTATCCCAAGCTGCATTGCCTTTTTGGTTGTCTTTAATTGAGGATAATATTCCTTTTGACACCTCAGATTTAGATGGGAGGGGGAAAGCCCTGGATAATTGTAACTTTATCCAGGATATGGCTCCAGGTATGAAGAACTTATCCCCTGGGTGTGTCTCCTTGGCTGTAAGGCAACTGTCATGAGTTCTTCAGGAGCACTTAGTGGGACAGGGCTCTGGCTAAAGAAATAGGTGTGAAACAGAGCACACCATGCAGGCTTTCCTCTTTGTTGTACTCCTAATCTAAGAAGTCATGTGAGACTTCCCCTGCCAATGCTTTCAGTCAGTACCCTACTTTGTACTCCCATAGAATGAAAACAGGAAGATTGGCAGAATTTTAGGCCTCTTTCCTGCTCTGAGCCCAGCAGGCAAGCTCCAGATGTGGCAGAGATGGATGCTTGTGTCTTCGGACCTTTCTGTCTCTACCAGGTCAGGGATTTGCTCCATTCTTGGGCTGGAGCTCCAGCATCAAAGAACCTGTCCAGTCCCTTAAGAGTCATTCCTCAAGCAAATTTAAATAGCAGCCCCTGAAACCACAAAATGCGCCCCCTTCCCAAAGGGTCAGTGTGATGAACTTCTGCGAATCAGCCCTGATTTAATTCGATTTCAAGATTCAAGACACAAGTCAAGTCGACTCAAGTTTGCAATCTGAGACGTGAGGACAAACCAATTTAACTTGCTTAAAGGCTTGATTAGAAGAAATTAGGAAAAATCTGGAATGTTTTTCCAAGCGTTTCCTAGAGGATATTTTTTTGAAATGCTTTCTCGCCCAGCCCTAGCTGAGTTTGATCTATTTTCAAACCTGATCTTTCTTTTGTCAGTTTCTCTTGCCACACCAAGATGGTCCTGTTTTCTGTTGTTGTTTCCCTGTTTCCAGAGAGTTATCCTGCTGATGGACAGAATCCTGAGCCCATAAGAGCTTATTCAATTTCCCTTCTTACAGCAAAATTCCTAGTCCCCTGATTATCTGCATGGCTCTTTTTGGAAATAAATTCAAATTTAAAGGTAGGGTCTGACTAATGAAGAATAAAGGGCAACTATCACTTTATTCCTGGGATTCGAATATTGTATCTGTGATCCAGCCTATATTTCATATACCCATTTCCAGCCATCACATGCCACCAAACTCATACTCAGATTGCAGCTTTCTAATCATAGACCATTTCCACAAGTAATATGACGAGTCAGGTGCCACTATTCAATAATTGTGCATACATTATTTCCAGAATGAAATACTTTACGTTTCTCTCTGTTCAACCTCCTTCTGCTACTTTCAGTCTTTTCTCTTACCTCTTGAAATGGTTTTAAAGTTTACTTTGTTTCCTAGAATATTATACTTTTATGTCATTGGTAAATATGATACATTGACCTTTTCATCCATCCCACATACTACCTCATTCCAAGTGGATGAGGAATTGCTTTTTGAGTATGATTTTTGAACCAGCCGCATATCCGATAACTAATATGCCATCTAACCAAAACTTATATTAGCGTTATTAATCACTTTGTCGAACGCTTTGCTGAAGACAAGATATATTATGTCGATAGCATTCCCACAGTCAAGAAGTGAGATGAAGGTAATTCAGCAAGGCTTGTTCTTCATAAATACGTGCTGATCTCTGTTAGTTCCCTCATTGTTTTTGAAAAGTTTAAAGATCAAAGTCTCTGTCTCTTGTAGAACTTTCTGAGGAAGTGGGATGAGGAGGGTGATCTATCAGTTCTTAGATCCTCTGTTCCCCCTCTTTTAGAAGACGGGGACAACATTGGCTTTTCAATCTTTACCAATTCTCCTGGACATAAAGGTTTAGCCAGTCCATCAACTAGTTTCATTCATTTTAAATAATTATGTTAAACTTCAGAAGGATCACGGACCGTTTAAGATCAAAAGTGTCAAGAGGAGACGGAAGAAAATAAATTATTTCTCCAATTCCATTTCATCCCTGGTAGATCAAGCTAAGGCCCATATTAGTCCAGTATTTTGCTTTGCTCCTTGGCCAAGCAGGAGACAGAGACATTCCTCTCTCCCACCAGTGTGGCCCTGCAATTAGTATTTATAAGCAAATAAGTACAGTATTTAGAAGCACTCCAGGCTAGAAGTTACCAATTGCTCTTGATAGATCTGTCCTCTATGTATGAAATGATTCTTCTTTGAAAAGCATAACATTTGTTAGCCATCACTGTGTTCTGTGATAATTAATGCTGATTAATTATGTGCTTCCTTTGGTCTATTATACTTTTTTTCCAATATTTGATAGGGTTTACACCACAATTATGTCCCCTCTTGGTCACCCTTTTTCTAAGATCAAGCATCCCAAGCATTCCAGCCTTGGCAAAATGTTTGAGCTCCTTGTTTATTTTGGTTGTCTGTTCAGTACTATTTCCAGCTCTACTGGTCCTTTTTCAAATGTGGTGACCAGAACTGTCCATAATAGTCCAGATGGCAGATGTCCTATAGATGTTGACGTTTTTATATTTAATCCCTTTCCAAATTCTTTCCAAAATGGAATTTCCCTTTTCCACAGCTGCTGTGCAGAGTCAACATCTTTACTCAGATTTCCACTAGTATGTCAAGAACTTTATCCTGACTAGTTTGCACATAGCTCATATTCTATGAATGTGTGTGTGAAGTTAGGGATTTTGTCCCCATATGAATCACTTTTCACTTATCTAAATTGAACATACACTGAGTGACCATTGAAGAGATTAAAATAACTTTCTGGAGCTCACTTTTGGACAGCTTTACCCTGAATAATTGATGTTATCTATAATTTAACTTAATACATACATGAACAAGTTAAACAACACTGGTCCTAAAGTAGACTCGAGGGAATGATCTACTTTCCTTTTTTAGAAAACTTTCCATTTGTTGCTTTCTGTCCCTTAACCCATTAACAATCCACACAAGGGCAGGCCTCTGTATCCCATGGCCACTAAGCTGTCTCAAAAGATTTTCTAAGGATGGAATATTGACAGGTTATCTCTATCCATGTGCCTGTGGACACTCTCAGAAAAGTTACCAAGAGTTGAGTTCAACTTGAGAGCCTATTTTCTTTCTAAAGAAAAACAGCAGAAAAAATGTAAGCAGAAGAAGAACTATGAATGAGAATAAAATGCATTTTAAAAAGGATGTCTCAATATGATGAGAGTACAGATTGTTTTGATTAGGAGGAAAAGCTACACAGCTGCCTTCGGATTTTTTAAAAAGAGCACTGAAGTTAGATGCTGTTTTTCTCTAGGCTTTGAAATGTCATACCTTTCAGATGTTGGGAAGTGCAGAGGGACAGGCTTAAAGTTAATTTTGCAGTTCGAATTCAGGAATCCATGGTCAGGGTGACACTGTGAATTTAGGTGCAATTAGTTGAAAGTGGGGTACAAACTTGGTGACCTGGAAGAATCTCTTTGTAGCAATTTGAAGCACTTTTAGGAGCATACAATACTTGCTGGCATATTTTATACAGCGCTTGACAATGAAGCAAATGTGATAAAACCACGTAAAGCCTGTTGTTTCCCATGTATTAAAATGTCTGGTCTTCGCTCTATGATTCCTGCCCTAGCAGGCAACGGAGACGTGTATTGACTGAATGACCTTACACTAGTTACTATCGTGCTTCTACCCTACCCAGTACTTTTGCTTCTTTATAATAGTGTCCCTTCAGGAGTGTAATTCGTTTATTGGATCTGTCCCTATATCAGTAGGACTTATTTATTAATTAAATTTACATGCCGCCGAAATCCGGAGACTTATGGTCTACAATTAAACTTTCAGTACTAAAGACGCCTCCAGATAATAGAAAAATAACCCATCCTTATTTTGTCTATAACAATGTTTCTCAGCCTTAACAACCTGGGGAGGTGTGTAACTTCAATTCCCAGAATTTCTCAACTAGCAAAGCTATGCGATGTGTGAATCTTCCCATCTGTGGCTTGTTTACCAAAATTTAACTGTGGTTTAATTATTTTAATGGTGCTGGAGAAAACTCTTTTGGGAGTCCCTTGGATGGCAAGGAGGTCAAACCAGTCAATCCTACAGGAAATCAACCTTGATTGCTCATTGGAAGGACAGATACTGAGGCTGAAGCTCAAGTACTTCGGCCACATAATGCACAGAGAGGCCTTACTGGAGAAGACCCTGATGCTGAGAAAGACTGAAGGCAAAAGGATAAGGGGATGGCAGAGGATGAGATGGTCAGAGAGTATCATAGACATGATGGACATGGATTTGGGTGGACTCCAGGAGGCAGTGCAGGACAGGGAGGCCTGGCATATTTTGATCCATGGGATGGTGGAGAGTCAGACACAACTTTATGACTGAGCAACAACCATGGTTTAGCATATATGAAACTCTCAGAAAGCAAAGATTGTGTACTTCTTGCGTAGATCATGCAAGGATGGTTTATTTCTTGGATAAATGCAGTGCTTTTCTCTCTAAAAGTTAAGGGTGTTCCCCTCCCCCAATAGCACAGAGAAGAGGCAACAGCCCGCTCCTTTTCTGTTTTGTCTTTCTTCTAGGAAAGCTGCATTTAGAGTTCAAGAGCTGACTGTCTCACTCGTGTGTTTGAAGTACTGTGATACAACAATGGGTAAATGATGTTTGAAAAGTTATTTGTTCTTTTGTAAACAAGGGATGGCATTGAGGGATGAAGGCATACATTTGAGAACTCCCTTTATAAGTATCTAGCTCTCATTCTCATTTCATGTTTGTTTACTATTTCAGAAACTTTTATATTCTTCATCTCATTGCACTTATGCCAACAGCATTAAAAGAATTTTACAGAAAGAAAACAGGCCATCAAAAAAGCAAATATTTGTTTTGGGGGAGAGACTGGGGAAAGCCAGTGTAAAAAGTGGTTTTAAAAAGCAGTTTCCCTGCAGAAGGAAGTTCCACTCAAAAATGAGTACTATGGAGCAAGTCAACCTCCATGCTAGCAAAGAGTGAATATGCGCCTGTGCATGGATTTGCTTCCCTCCCTGAAGATTGGAGGTTCTGTGGAGACTGGCAAAGATAGATAACCTAGTACCATGCTTATTTATATTTTTTATTAAATGTGTAGCCCACTTTTCTCCACCACTTCAAAAAAGCTTACCTGGGATCTCCCCTTATTTCATCTCCACAGAAATAATCTGTGCAGGCCTAGGTAAAAAGTCAGCCAGGAGATTCTGGGGTTGATGGTGGACTTAATTCAGGGCTTCCCCGTTCTAGTCTGCTACCTAATGGCTGTTCAGGACTTGGTATCAATACCATTCCCTCGAGCCAGGCATGGTAGAAGGTTGACACAAGTACACAATATGTGGCTTAGTTGCCATGTTTGTTGTGGCTTCTGCCTAGGTCCTAACCCTGCATAATACACCATTCATACAGTGTGCATCATCCAGCCAATGAAATCTTCTAATCTGTAGTTCTGGTAGCACATAATCATGACAGCTGAGTAAACCACAACCATTTTTAAAATATCTGGGATGATTGTGTTAAACACTGAGCTGAAGTCCACAAAAAAGGAGCCATGCACGGATCCTTGGACAGTCAAGATCAATTTTATTTTAAATTTTAGCATCAAGAGAGTATGGGTGAAGCTTCACTCTTAGGCTATATTTCTCCATCAGTCAGACAGGTAGCAGGAAGCAGAGATACTCAGGTACTTTATTAGCCAAGCATGGTTAAACATGAAAGGAATTTGACTCCAGTACAGCAGCTCTCTTATTGCAAGACAACAATATATGGCAATGCTAGTTATTCGGTAAGCATGTAGCCAGTAGAAAGAATTAAAAGTGTAGAATTAATCAGTATGTATACACATTAGACAGAACTTCTGGGTTAATGTGGAATTCTCTGCCTTTATACTCTATCATGTAGCACGATCATACAGCATGAGTCAAATGTTCATTTGAATGACAGCACCCGGAAAAAAAGCTGTTCTTACTGTATGTCTGCTAGTTTTCATATGCAATACCCTATAGTACCTTCCAGAGGGAAGAGGTTCAAACAAGTTGTGTCCAGGGTGTGATGGGTCTGCAGATATCTTCTCTGGCCTTTTCTTGACCCTCTCCAATATGCAGGTCCTCCATGGAGGGCAAGATGGCTGCAGCTATTCTTTCTGCAGTCCTTTCATGAGTCCGCACCTGTCCTGCATGGCTGCTGCTCCAAACCAGACACAGATGCGCGAAGGACAGACTCAGTGATGCCTCCGTAGGA
>JANHZU010009516.1:14810-26636 GCA_032468055.1 Acrochordus granulatus | reverse complement strand
TTGGATTAAAGGCGAAACGTCTTCAACTTGAGAAAAATCCAGTCCAGATGCCTGTTTTTTAAACTTTGTTGCGATGCTTTAATCCAAAAGGCTTTCTCAATTCTTCCAGCTGTATTTTGATTGTATGCCTCTGGGGAACATTGTACTCTGGTCAGATCCTGCAGGATTTCTCCATCCTCCTTGCTTTATACATTCTGTTCCATCATGCAGACACACATGTTCCATCGTGGGCCTTCTGACAGCTATGAAAGTGAAGAAACTCCTTTTTGTCAGAGTTGATGTCATTCAAAAAAGCAAGCTGTTGGGTGATGCAAGGCACTCTTTTCCCTCCGGGCTCTTGTACTTTTTACCTCATCTTGAAACGATTTGTGACTTGGTGATACAGTATCAGCCTTGAGTAAAAGAGATCTCTGGACAGAAATCAGCTTTAATGCTTGAATACTCTCTTCATAAAGGACACTCTATAAAATACATCACAATGTAAAAAAAAAACCCTCACCTTCTGCCACTTGAATAGCAAAATATTTTTCATCCACGGGATATATTCATTTAAGGATTGACATTTCAGTCAAAGGGTCAAACAATAGCAGGGTGGAGTAAGAATATTTGCAGCACAGACAGAAAACACCCAACATTACCAATCACCAAATTATTGCTGCATTCCTTTGTGGAGAGAGAAATGGTAATCTTGTAGAACTGCCAGATGTTTTATCTCAGTTAAACCAGTGGTGACAAACACCCGTTGTTGGCAGCAAAAGATCTGTTAAAGTAGGCTGGATTAGCATCAGGCTTGCTCTCATTTTTTGTTAATGGTAACAGTTAATATAACATTCTGGCTCTATTCACACCACAAACTAAGCTAGGGGATACACTTAATGTTTTTGGCCTCTTAGGAATGGCAGGAGGTGTGGCATGAGACATCATGACCTCACTGGACAAGGTAAGGGTAGGTTTATTTTTTGAACTTTAAAAAAGTAAAACTGTGCCTAAAGTTTCTGCAAGTAAAAAAAAACACTCATTTTGCACTTTCAACCTCCCCAAAACACAAACATGTAAAAAATAAAGAAGTCCAAAAACCATTGGATCCATCCAAGTCAAAAACTAACAAGCCATAAGATATAGCTTACTGTATCATACAAACACCTTTCCACTAGGGCCAGTCAATTATTGACTGTGATCATAAAAGCTACAAATAATAAAAGAAACAACTAGTTCACCCAGAAAAAGCTGAAGCTTTAAATAACTTGCATTGTTGTTATCTTTTGCTAATTATTTCTGATCCTAGACTGGTTTATTGTTCCAAACTAGGTCTTTTCCTACAGGACAATTTTTCTATGTGTGTGTCTGCCTTTGAGTTAGTGTTGATTTTTGGTGACTGCCTGAACAAATTCCTGCAGTTTTCTTGGCAAGATTTCAACAGTGGTTTGCCCTTGTGTTCTTTTTCCTAGGGCTGAGAACCAAACTGGCTCTTATTTTTTCTATAATTTTTTTCTATAAAGCACCAAATTCATATGCACTGATGTTCTAAGTAGCTGCAGGATTGTAGAGAGCCAGAAATAAACTCCCTGGAATAAAAACAAATCGTTTTTGGTCAAGTGGAGGTTTTTTCAGTGCTTCCCAAACATGGAACTAAATATTTCCATAGAAATGTGTCTTCTTTTGAGAAGAAAACTCTTAAACTGGGTTCAAATGAAATATTGAATACAACTCATTTTAATCTTGCATTATAATCAGCTTAGCTGGTATTTATAGTATAGTATTCAATGACTGTATAGAAATGACATGGCTAAGACATCCTTTCAGGGAATGAGTCTCTGCATACCAACAATGCATATCTCAATCTCAATTGCCATACTCAGGCAGGGATTACATCTTCTAAATATTCATAGCTGCTGCAAGAATATGGGGAAGATGTTTTCCTTCCTTCTTTTCTTTCTTGCCTCCCTTTTGCTGGGAGGAGGTGGGGAAGTAGAATTGAAATGTAGATTAGTGTTATCAGGATTGGCATCAACTTGGACATTACAGGAAACTTATTCTGCTCACCCACCTTTGCCCATTTTTCACTTCCATGTGGTCATGGAATACATGTGCACACACAAATTTGAGAAAATTAAAATGGTAACAGGGTCTAAAACACAAAACCTACATAAAGCTTAGTTTCAAATTTGACTGGGAAGACAAACTCAGGTTTATTTGGGGCTAAAAATGTCTGGATCCCTGTTTTTTCCTATTTGTACAACTTATTTCTCCCCTTTTCAACAATTCAGTAAAGCACATTCTGTAAATACAGAATTGGACTGAGCAAACAACTGTTGAGTTAACCACAGATGAGAATGTTCTATGAAAGCCTGTTAAGGACAGGCTGGATCTTGATACTAGTGTTGGAAAGGAATGCTGGATAGACAGTCCTTTGGTCTGATTCAAGTAGACTATTTTATGTTTTTAAATAATGTAATCTCAATGTCTACTCAAGGCTCAGAAGGAAGTCTTACTTAATTCAATTGGACTTAATCCCAGATAATTGTGTATAAAATTACAGCCAGTCTTAGTGTATTTGAATCCTTAATCATTTCAGAAAGCATTAAAGTGTAATTGCTTGTCAAAACTTCAACACTTCTGACAAAACATATTTGTTTTAAAATGTACAAATATTACACAAATGATAAACTAGCTAATATAAAAGTGATGATATGCAATTATTTGAAATCATATTTAAATTTGCAAAGAAAGAACAATTGCTTTTAAAATATGATAGTCAATTTTGAAATTATTTTGATTTCATTACTTTCCAAAAACATAATTTATAGAATTACCTGTCAATAACATTTAAAAGCCATATTTAAAATATAATTTTTAAAACGATTTCTAGGATCCTCTATTTTGTTTGATATTATTAAAATATAGATTTTAAAAAAATCTTGGCTGTAATTTAACAAGTATTTTTTCAATCTGATTCTCAGCTTTGCATTTTGCAATGTTATTTCAATGTATCGAATACGTAAGTACATTGCCACTGCATTATTTTCCTTATCTGCAGCTCAGCTGCCCATATCTCTCTTTATCACATTTTATGTACTTGAAGGAATCATAACAATGATTGCAGGAATACAAAATGTGTGATGTGTTTTAATTCTTTAGAGATCTGCCTTAAGTGCTGAGCTGCTCTGAAACCACATGGAAGGTATTTCACCAATCACAAAGATTAAGAGGGCTGATCTATGTAGCACCTGTGATGTGAGATCCAGCTGTTTTTAAAAACTGCAAGTGTGTCAAAAGCTTAGGGCATATGCTAGATATAACAATTACATCATTTTAACAATATGGTTATGTTACAAGGAAAACAGGTAGATTTGTTATTGGTATTTCTATAATGTGTGAAACGTTGGACAAGTGATACAACTGTTTGATTTATAGTAATTATAACAATTACCAATTTGAGACTCCAGATTTATTTGACACAGATAGTTCAGAGATATATAGTTCAAGATTTCCATGTTTCATTCTGCCACAGAAAATCTCTAACTTTCTTCATCTATATATCCTCTTGAAACTGCAATGTTAATCCTTGTCTTAAAACAAGAATCTGTTGAGGCCAGGGGTTTTCAAAATTTAAGTTAAAATCAGTAGTTAATAGCCCTTGCTGCTTTCCATTTATTTGGTCTTCTTTTAATTATTATTTGAAACAATGTCATTTTTTTCTATTTCATAATGTTGTACAGATTTTAAATATAAATGTTGTTTTGTACCTGTAACATTCTTAAACAACTTGCTCTGGAATGACTATCAGCAGAATGATGCCTGAATACAGGTGATCTAAAGTCACCAGCACCAATATATAAATATTAAAATATTTGAGAGCACAAGCTGAGAAATTCTAAAAACAATCCTGAAGCTCTAGTCACATGCCATCTTATACAATGTGAGTAATAATAATTTCATCCAAGTACTTAACTTGCCAGAGCTTCCAATGTAGTTGTCCTATGTCAGGGTGGATAGGTTTGCTTGTTATTACAAGTTCAGGTATTTATCTACAAGACTATATTATTAAAATTTAGGATTACTTAATATGCTTACTGCTTATACAGAGTCCCTTTGGTAATTAAGGCAGCTAATAAATAGATTAAACAAATCACTTGTGTATAGTTTATAGGTAAATTCTAGGAATTACTATCATAGGTATATGATTAAATATCATCCTAAGCATCCAGAACAATTCCAAAATATTTAGGTAGAAGATACATGGGGAAATCAGAAAAAAACTCTTAATATGAAATGAAACAAGTACAATTATCTTCCTTTATAAAATAATGATAGCATTAACATTAAAAATACAAACATCTATGGTGTCCTCACAGTCAAACAGCAAAGTCGTAACTTCATTTGATTTTAAGCAATAATTTAAAATTAATGTAATTATCCAGAACTGAACAATATGTAGTTCCTTTATATAAAGAAGTATTTGGTTAAGAAGTGATGCTAGATAATCAGGATGTAATGTGAACAGAAAAACAACACTCATGGATAAGTTCTCCATCTAGCCTCGCATAGCTTGTGTGCCACTAGCTTTCCAAGATTTTTAGTAAGCTCTACTGCAAGCTTCCTGAAGTTAAAATAGTACAAATGCCTTTGAACACAGTTTCTGATTATTCTACAGGTACGTTTATGCTATTTTCTTGGGAACAACGCCTTGTGATTGGCCAGTGTCATCATCTCAGACACTTCTCAAATTTCCCTACTCTACAATTTTAGTGGGGTCCCATCCAAGTATTAACTAATCATGACCCTACTTAATTTTGAGTTGGACAGGGTCAGCAGGGTGCATTTAATGAGACTTCTTCGAATACTGAATTGCAACTCCCTTCATCTTTCACCATGATATGCGACTATGGCTCGTATCTCATCGAAGAAATATTGCCAATCCTTGCATCAAATAAGTAATTCAAACCTGGGATAGTATAAGGACTCCTGCCTTGGGCAAGGGTTTGGGCTTAAAGACCTCCAAGATCCCTTCCACCTCGATGATTCTGATTCTAAGCATTAAATATGGAATATTCATTCATGACATGTACTCCATATTTTGTTCTCCTACTCAACATTTGCTGAATTACCATTTTGTTTTACTCATGCTTTGCCAGCTCAAATAATTACCAGGGCCTAGATCCCCAAATCCACCAAACTTTAGAATGAGACTAAATCATCTATTTGGTCTAGAAACTAGATCATCTATTTGGGAATCTGCAGACCCAAAGAACATTAGAGGGCCGCATATTAATGTTAACAGGTTGACCCTCATCCAGCTCCAGGTACACAGCTTCTTCACCTTGCTTAAGAGCCTAATTTAACTCATCAACCGGAGTTACTATAGCCACGAAGTATAAATATTGGAAGGCTTCATGAATGACATCACACCGACGGAAATTTCTTCAGGCCAAAGAACAAAAATTTACACTCCGCACCTCTCGGGTACCATAATCGAAGGGAACTCGCAGACTTGGAGAGAGAAATCTTAACAACAAGCCCGAGTCCGTGCCGTCACCATTCTAAGGCCGTCGCCGCTAAGCAGCAATCCTGGCCTACTGAGGCTCGGGAGCCGGGGCTTCGGAGGCTGAAGGGGCATTCCTTGACCCGCCAACCAGCTTGACCTGGAGGTGTGGGAGACCCTCCCTGGGTGTGGTGGGGGTCAGTCTTCGAGTTCTGAGGAACCTCGCCCCGTTTTTACGGCTAGGGGAAGCCTGAGGGATGCCCGGAGGGGCTCCCTCCCGACTGACGGCATCGGGCTTTGGCAGCCAGGAGTGCGCTCTACAGGCCGGCGGCGGCGGCAACCCTTCCTTTTGCAGCAGCCACACATCCACTTGCTTCCCCGCCAGGTCAAAACTGCTCCCTCAGCCTCCCGCTTTGCTGTTCTGGCCGCCTGAGCCTCGAGCAGGGGGCGGAAGGCAAGGCGGCGGCGGCTCTTCCTCCTCCTCCTCTCCTCCTCTTCCTGGCGCTGCCCCCGCTCATGGCGACACTAGGCACATCCGGGCTTTTCTTCCTTCGGCGGCCGCCGCCGCCGCCGCCAACATCGTTGCTGCTTCTGCTGCTCTGAGCCGCGGGCGGCCCGACTCCATTAGCGGGTCCCGGCCCGCCTCCCCGCCTTCTTCGCCAGCCCGTCCCTGGCGGGGAGGGCCCGAGAACGGCGCGGCCGCGTTCCCGGAGGATCCACGGTGTCATGTCCAACCAGGGCGCCCGTAGGAACGGGCCCGTCAAGCTGCGCCTGACAGGTGAGGAGGGCTCCTTGGCGCGCACGTTGCCGGGCCCTCGGAGGGAAGGCCGCCGCCGAAGGAGCCCCTCGACTTGGGAGCGGGTTGGGGGGAGGAAGGAAATGCGTGGGTCGTGCCGTGGGCGGCGTGGCGAGGAAAACGCGGCCCGGCTTTGTTTCAGTGGGGAGGGAGGGTCGCACCTTCTCTGGAGTGGAGGGGCTGAACCTGCGGGACGGTGAAGCCGTGGGAGGAGAAGGCCCGGCTCAAGCAAGGGAAAGGCAGAAGAGGGAACTCTTACAACCGGTGACTGGAGAAAGGAGCCGGGAGGAGCTCACGCCGGGTCGGTTCCGTTTGTTGAGCTGCTTCGATGTCTTTGAGCTTGAAATTGGGCTGAAGGCTCCCCGGAAAGCTCTCCAGGCCTCAGGAGAAAAGTCAACCCTTCACCCCGCACTGCTGGGCCAGAAAGGCCGGGGGTGAGGGGCGGGAAGGGAAAGGGTGGTGGAAAGGTTGATGTGCCACTGAGAGAAAAATGAAATCCCAGAGACGAAATAGTTAGGCATGGCAAGGACTGGCAGGGCTGGTTATTGCAGAGGTTGAAATCAATCCAGTTTGAATCTCTGGCGTGAGTGTGCGGGACGGGTTCTCCTTCCCCGGTTTTAATTCTTCCTCTAATTCTACTATTTGCGAGCTTTAGGGGGGGATTAATTAAAGCCACTAAACGGTTTATGCTGTGTGAAGTTAAATATTGCAGTGCTTAGAGGATTAAGCCTATTGAAGGTTCAGTATAAGTTCCAAAGTTTATCTTCTCCTTTTTTGAGCTTAAACTTGAATCAGTTTTCCACCTCTTTGTACTCTTTGTTTTGATGTGCTCTGCTGCTCTCTTGAATCAACTACCGCAGGGAAGGTTGTGTAAGGCTACTTTGGTGTAGCTCCTTAGGGTGTTGTGTGGAATACAAGCATAATTAGGTTTTTCGGAGCCTTTACCCTTTACGTGAATGTCTACCCGAAGTAGATGAATCCTCTAAATTAAATAAACTGTATTTTTCTTTTAGATTGTTTTTCTAGCTGGATTTGCAAAATGCTGCAGTTTACTTGTGCTTTAAACAAAATATGCATGGTTTTGGTGGGCCTTGGTCTCAATCAATTGTATGCAGGCTTGTTATTAAAGAGGGACAGAAGCATATTAAAAACATAAAACAAGGAATTGACATATTTACATTTCATATAATAGCAAGTTTAAAAGTGCCAGTATATTTTTTCATATTTTGAAACATTATGAATTTAGGCTTGTTTTCATTTACATGTTGCATAGGATTGCTGATAAACATAGCTTTATATGTTCTAATAAATTTGCAATCCATATTTTACTCAGAAAGTAAATTCCACTCTTGGGTAGAGCTTACTTCAACTGTATGTAGGAATGCACTCCCCAATGTAATATAATTTTAGATTAAAGTATTTTATATTGTGCTGTTGTGATTATGATGTCTAACAAATTATGAGTTTGCATATAAGAATTTTGTAATCCTTATGTAGTAAACCTTTTTTGGAATAACTTGGAATACTTTATAATTCCGTTTTTCATATTACTAGCAAAATGCATCTTTTAAGTTTTGAAAACCTAGTGCATAGAGGGGAAAATATTTTTAAGCAATTGTTTTTGGCCCCTATATTACTATTTCAGATTCCAGATTTTCTATTACACTCTAATAAATAACTTTGTTCATGATAATTGTCTAAGAACAAAAAAAATCAAATTTTAATTTAAGAACTTATTCAAAAAGCAAGTACTGTAAGTTGATTTAAGAGGTACACTTTTTAAAGTCAGTGTACTCCAGTAGATAGTGAGAACTTGGAGTAAATAATACTACAGTATCAAGTTAGAAGTGTTGTAATTCAGTTGACAGAAAGCAATTTTGTAATATTCCTGAAAACTAAAATAAGAGTTAAAACTTACATATGATGAGGACTAAGAACAGATGACAAAACATTTGTTACTGGAGAGGGAATATCAGTTGGATATTAATCTGCACATAATGTTTTTTTTTTCCACAGTCTAAGGAATCTTTAATACTTAAGATGTTTTGTAGCAATATTTAAATTAAAATATAAGATTATCATCATATTTATTTAGAAGTAAGTAATATAGAACTTTGGGTTCTGAATAAAACATATATAGCTGTGGACTGTGAATTATTAAAAGTTCTTGTGGAGTGTCTTAATTCCATACCTTCAGTAGTTTGATTTCTCATCCTGTTAGAAAATTTACTTCCAAGAATTTATGATGCTAAAAATATGCAGATTTTAAGTATTTGAAATAACAGATTTAACTGGAACTGTTTGAATAGCTGAGTGCTATCAATGTAGACAATGTTTTAAGAATTTGATTTTTTATACCATATATATTATACCATGTATAAATTCAGTATGAGTGTGCAATGTTTAGATTCATTGTATAACATGTCATATTTTCATATTTGATGTTTAGTGGGGACTGTAGAGTGTGTGGTTGTGTGTGAGTTTTTATGAGATCTGCATTTTTAGTTTTGTTTGTAATGCATCTCATAGTTTCTGTGAAACTGTTATGAGTTTCAAATGCACTGACTGGGGGCATTTTTAATTTTGTTGTACATGGTGTAATGACAGTAAAGATGATGATGATTTAGATTTCATAAACTTTGGAATCTCTTGTCTAGATAAATTATGTAACCATCATATAATATGTATTTCAAATTTATTATCTCAGAGTATGATGGTACAGTCTGTGAAAAATAGTTTGGAATAACTGGATTCAACTAGCTGTTTTCAGGACATAAACATTAAAAGTTCTAGCAAGAAACATTGTGACTGACTTAATAAATTACAGGATAATGTTTGATGTGAGTCCAGTAATTGATTTGGAGCTAATGCCCAACTACTCTGTTCATTTTGAGCAGCCAAATAAAATATTTAGTTTAGGCTTGAGGTAGAAGAAAAGATTGATTCTTTGGGAGATTTTAAGAATGCTTGAGGAATGTTTGGCATACCTTTGCTCTGTTTAGCAATTTATATAGGTCTTTGTTCTATAATCACTACAGAGACTTAATTTTGCAGAATATCTTTTCACAATTATTTTTCATGTTTTGTACAGTTGTAAATTTGCAGTAATTTTTGATCAGTTATAAACAGTATATGGATATGTTATTTGTCAGACATCCTATCTCAAATTGTTTCTGCTCGCTTTACCAGAACCAACATGGTGGGCAAGTTCTAGGCCCCTTCTGTTAAGCAGTGCCATCTTGTGGGACTTAAGAGTCAAACCACCTCTCTTGTAGCACTTGCCCTGTGGAACAGCATTCTCCCAGAGATCCAAATTGCCCTGACCCTCTTGGCCTTTTTAATGCATTAAAAACCTTGTTGTTTTCTTATTGTTTCAGTCACATGTTAGGTGATTTTATTTTTTTTATGTTTATTTATTTATTAATTAATTTTTTTGCCTCCGAAATCCGGAGACAGGTGATCCTGTTGGTTGGTTTGCTTATGGCTTAAAAAAAACTTGACTTATAGTTTTAGAATGTTCTTTTTGGATCTTTGGCATGGGACATCTTAATTGATTACAGTTTTAATTTTTTAAAATAATTAGTTTTTTTATTTCAAATTTTTGTTCGCCAGCTAGGGTTAGAGTATGAAATGGATAGCCATATACATTATTTAAACAAATGCCGATACATATTAGAATAAAGATTAGTTTCTTCCTTCAACTTTTCTATCAGTAACAGTAATATGAGTGGACTGTCAGGGATTATTAATGTAATTTGCCTCATATAAATTAAAATTGGAAAAGAATTAAAGATTTTTTTTGAAGAGTTAATTTTGAAGTTCTTTCATTTCTAAATCAGGGGAAAAGGCCCAAATACCTTTTTGGTTTTCAAATACAGGTTTATTCTGTTTTTTTCTGTACTGATTCATAGCACTGAGAAATAATTCTTTAGGTACTACAGGTGATTTATTTCTAGAGCTGTTAATCAAAATGCATTATGCATTGTTTAGATTCTTAATCCTTAACAGATTATCATTGGAAAGAAAAAAGGTAGAAGTAATGGCTTTAAATAAAAAATAAATAGTTATGGAAAATATCTACATTTAAATAATAGAATTCCATGAATGAAGCAGAATAACTGCTCAGTAAAAGCCTTTTCTGCATTTTAAACACGATAAGCCTGCAGTCCTGTGCACTTGTAAAAAGTAGTTCCATTGAACTCTGATTTATTTGGTTGCATTGGGGAGCAATATCTTGGTTGACCTTTAAAGGCTAAGCAGAATCAACAATTCCAAAGCTGTATGTAGATGGAAAAATAAAAAAAATCCAGGAAAAAAGCAGTGGCAAACAATTTTATATAATAGCCAAGAAATCAACCATTGAGACTGACTCATTGGAGACTTAATTTTAAATGAATTTCAAATTGTTCTTCATGTAGCAGTCATGAAAATTCTACAGAATGACACACCAAACTTTAAAGAACATACCTCACACAATATTTGCATAATCATTTGAATGAAGGATTGTACTATCAGGCTTATGCTATAAGCCTATCACAAAGATGCTGAATCCTAATTATCAGAAAGTACCTGTAATACTTTAAAATTTAATACATACAGTACATAATCAGGAATAGTATAACAACTATTTGTTAGTATTTAAAGACTCTACAGGTAATAATGAAGGATGGCTATTATATTAGTCTCTCCTGTCTTGTTTAAGGACATGTTTTTTGAGAAACAAAATTATCAAAACAAATGCTCGTAGCCACATTATGAACACTTGTATCCATGTGTGAGCAGTTCTGGTTTTTAATATTTATTGATACATATGAACAAAATGTGAGAACATTCTAGAATTATTGGAAAAAATGAGTTGGACACACACAGAAAAACAGGGCACTTGGAATTCCAGAATACATCACTTGGAAACTGTTTTCACATTCTTGTTGGTTACACTTCTTGAAAACGTATTGTTTTTTCTATTTGTGACTGTTTAAATTATCTTAAGAAATATATTCTTAAGTACAGATTGAATCAAGAATTGAGAAAACTGAAAAAAACAGTAAAAATGATCAAGGAGCTGGAAATAAACCTTATGAGGAAAATTAAATGAATAAGATTGGAACCACAGAGATATACTGTATTAAATATATGGCATGGAGAAAGTGATAAGAAAAATTACACTAGACATGGAGATGGGGAGAAATTCAGGATAGATAGAAAGTACTTCAGATAAAACATTCCATCTCTGTCTCTGTACAGTGATAAGTAACAGCAATTCTGGAATGTTTTTGTTTACAATAATTTTGAAGCATCTTAATTAAGGTTGGGCTGTGTATAAAAAAGGCAATTTAAAAAAGCACGTAAAAATAAAAATACTAAATCTTGAATGATCAAGTTGAAAGCTTGCAATCAGTTAAGACTAAAGGCATGATGAGAGTGTACAGAATTGCTCAAAAATTAGTGAACTCTTTTGAATTTTCAATATTTCTGCATAAATAATGATAGTGTATATGGCAGAAAGCTACTACTCTTCAAAAAGAACATTGCTGCCTGTTTATAGTTT